>CAUJAO010000040.1:0-23555 GCA_963082485.1 Eudonia mercurella
GGAAGTTGAGCACGATGTCGATGAAGAACACCACGTCCACGATGGAGTCGATCACTAGCAGCGACACGTCCTCGCTGGTCTTGTTCTTGAACGCCACGTTGTAGGGCACCATGATGGCGGTGTAGAAGGTGAGGCACAGGATGATCCAGTCCCAGATGGCCTTGAAGGCGCAGTAGTGCAGCAGGATGTGCGGCGGCGTCTTGGGCGCCTCTTGCCGGTACTGCGGCAGCACGTCCCCCGACAGCGACATCACCTGCCGTCACCACCCGTTACGATCAACACCATACCCCACAGAGCAACTACTTGGAAAACGGAGTCACATAGAGCAGAGTAAAAAGCACTAGAAGCTGAGAAAAATAGTTTTTATTTAGCAAGTAGGTACCTCACACACGAGCCGCGTTCATGATTTATATTTACAGGTATTTAAAAATTCCATCATATTCTGTTCGTATAAAAAGAAAAACCTCATACTAACAGTGCATTTTATTAATGAGAATTTTTATCAAGATTTTAATCTTTTTTGTTTTAATCAGCAAGTCGCGCGGGGAGAGCGGGAGAGCGGGCGGGCGGGGAGGGCGTGCGGGTGCTAGAGGCGTAGTAGTAGAGTGCGGTGTTTACATGCGGGGCGGAGGTACTGACATGCGCCAGGTGGCTCTGCCGCTGCGGCTCCTTGAGCGCCGGCAGCGCCGACACCAGCACGGAGCGCGAGCGCGTCACGCTGCGCGCCAGCTTCGCGAACTTCGACAGACCTGCGGACACCGGGCGGGCGGTCACTTCATTACAACGAACAACATTTTATCTTTCGATATTTTATTTCACGACGACCCAATTTACAGCTGGCTGAAAGCTGTATTATATAACTTACAATCGAATGGAGATACTCATATCTCATATTGATATAAGTACCGCTTCGATTGAATCAGCGTAAAGCTGATGATTGGCGACTGACCTCCCTTGGGGTCGTCGGCGTCGATGGGCTGCTTGAGCGCGGTGATGTCGCGGAACGTCAGCAGGAACAGCACCACCAGCTCGCGCTCGTTGCGGATGGGCGCCACCTGCACCAGCAGCCACAGCGGCGTGCCTGCGCACACACACACTGCTATTGTACTTGTATACCAGATATACATTATTAGCTTACATTATAGTTTACATATCATCATCATCATCATCGGCCCATCTTAGTCCACTGCTAGACATAGGCCTCCCCTAATGAGCGCCATAGCGCCCTGTCCTCAGCTTGACGCATCCAGCATCAGTTTACATATATATTAATGAAAATGCATGTATTTGTTACTAAATGTAAAGGCATAGCTAAGGTGAAGTGAATCCCTCAGGCTGGTTGCCCGTACACGTACTTATGTCAAGAAACGAGGCCAAGAGCTTTAGAAACGTCGAAAAAACACGCATACATGCATGGGGTTATTTCACACTGAGTTTGTGATAGTGACCATATTAAGTTCGTAACAGGAAGCTTTAAGTGGTCGTTGCTGGTATCGACATACCTCGGATATATGCAGCAGCTACTCATGGTAGTGTAGCAGGGCAAGGGTCGCGCAGAGAATCCAACTTGCCTGAACTAGTTTTCTGACATTATCGATTATGAGTAGGATCCAACAATATTAAAAATGTCCTGTTTTATGTTATTTAATTAAATGTTAAATGATGCAAGAAAGGAGCTCGATTGTGCATCACCGCCTACCGCCACCGCGAGAGCAGGACGTGTGTTTAGTAAACCGGAATCAACTTGTGATTATTTTTAAAATGGAAACTAAATGTAATGGTTGTGATACAGCAATATATGATATATCCTACATGGAGTGCTGTAAAGGTGAATGTTTGAAGTTATACCACCTAAAGTGCTTGGGAATAACTGTTGAGGCGTTTGAAGAACTCACCCAGGAATATAAAAAAAACTGGATTTGTCCCGAGTGTGCCTGTAGCAAACCGAAGCGCGATAACTCGGATACTCCCGTTAGAAGCAACGTGAGTGTGTTAAATAAAACTTTTACGCCGAATTATGTAAACATGGAGCGCGGGAGTCGTCTCAACCCCAGTGATACGCCAATATCATACAATGGGATGAAGGTACTAGACGAAATACGAGAGCTTAAAACTGAGATGAACTCGCGATTTGATGTTCAGATGAATGCTTATAAGCAGCTTCAAGATCGATTTACTAAGATCGAAACAGAATTGCAAGAAGTGAAAAAACATAAGACGGTAGCTCAAGAAAAAAGTAGTCGGGTTGAGATACTTGAAAATCTTATAAAATCTTTACAAGACAGAAATAAATATCTCGAAGCCTGCTTAACTGAAAAAAAAGGAGAAGATAAAAGATCCTTACATGCATTAAATCAGCCCCTATCACTTTCTAAACCCGGGCCACAAAGTAAGGTGAAGGTAGTTCAATCCGCTAAAAGTACGTGTGTGGCCAGTAAACCGGAGAATGAAACGGCGTTCATAACTCAAGTCAAGTCAACACCAGTGGTCAGCACGGACATCAGAAATAAAGACCTAGAAAAAGAGGAAGATGAGAGGACATCATTACAAAAAAAGGATGGCTGGATGCAAGTGACAAAAAGAAGAAGCAGATACCTTAATGTGGAAGTTAAAAAAGGCGGAAGTTCGAATATTGCGGAAATTCAGGGAATAGAAAGGAAAAAATATTTGCACGTTTGGCGTCTATCAAAGGAAACTACAAAGGAAAGTATGGAAATGTATGTCAAGAAGGTTTGTGGTTCGGACATGTCAGTTCACGTCGAGAAAATTACGCCTAAAACAGAGAGAGACTACGCTTCATTTATGGTTGGAGTCCCAGAACAGTTCTATGAACGACTGTGCCATCCAGATATGTGGCCAATAAACGTAGAATTTAGCGAGTGGATATTTTTTCGTAGACCACACAACAACTCACGAAAATCCTCGTAAGACTCTTGACATCTACTACCAGAACGTAAGGGGACTTAGAACCAAACTGGATAAATTCTATGCAGGAATAGCATCATCGAGTGCGGATATATTTGCAATAACTGAAACCGGGTGTAATGATTCTATCCACGACGCAGAATTGGTTCCCCCAGGTTACAAGATAATACGTTGTGACAGAGCGGACGGCCGAAAGCAGGGCGGCGCGCTTCTCGTGGCCACACCACGCTATGAGTGGCGGAGCGTTCCGATACCGAACAACGTGAACATCGATGCGCATACATTTGAGATCGCGTGCGCGCAGTTATACTTACGTGGTAGATATCTATGCCTATGTTGTGTTGTTTACATTCCGCCGCGCGGTAATGAGAATGAATATATGCTACTATTTAAAATAATAGAAGAAATATGTGTTAAATATAATGAAGTGATTGTAATAGGAGATTTTAATCTGTATTCGTGCTCTAGTAATATTATTAATTATTATGAATGTTTTAAAACATATTGTGGGTTCGTTCAAAGAAACCAGATACCTAACTGCAACGGTCGTCAGCTAGATCTAGTTTTAGTGTCGTTGAGGGAAGTTAGCGTGTGCGTTGCGAAGGAACCATTAGTACCGATAGATGCGCAGCACCCTCCTCTTGATATATCGTTGCTGGTAATGGGGCGAGCGGCGGCGAAGTCAACAATTCCGCGTCAGGTAAGCAGTAATGTAGTAAGCCAGTGGAACTTCGCTAAAGCCAATTTTCCGTTATTGTATTCACATATAGCTGCCATAGATTGGAGCCCGATTTATGAAATAAATAATATTGAATCCGTTTTAAATTTATTCTATGACACTTTAAATAATGTTTTTAATGACTGCGTTCCGATTAAAAAGCGAAAGCGTGTAAACTTGAGGTACAATTACCCCGAGTGGTACACTGCGGATTTAATTCGCGACATTAAGTATAAGGCTTCGCTTCATAAACGGTATAAACAAAGTAAGTCGAAAGAAGATTATAATAATTTCGCTGGGTGTAGGTCTCGGGTGAAGCATATGATTAAAAGTGCCGAGGAGCATCACCGGGTACAGGTTCAAAACCATTTAGTAGAAGACCCAAGATCTTTTTGGAAATATATAAATTCTAAGAAGGGTCAAAGGTCATCGCGAAAGATTTTTAAAGATGGTTTAGAATTAACGGACGAGCAATGTTGTACGGAATTTGCTACCTACTTTCAATCAGTTTACAGTACTGACCGACCAAAGCTTAACGTTATCACCGCGATAGCGGAGGCGGGGGGGGCAAATGGATCGGCGCGAATATGTCAGGGTAGACTAAAGTTGGCTGATGTTAAACAGGCGTTGGCTAGACTGAAACCGAAGCGTTCGGCTGGTCCAGATGGAATTCCCGCTTTCTTCTTCAAGGACTGCCGGTTTGTTCTCGCGCAACCGTTGTTGCACATATATAATAGCTGTCTAAAATTAGCAACCTTTCCGGAGGCATGGAAATTGACTCGTGTAGTCCCAGTCCCGAAAGCGGGATCTAGTGGTAATGTAGATCAGTTTAGACCTGTGGCGGTATTGTCTACTCCGGCCAAAGTCTTCGACTCGGTTATACAAAAGAGTATTTTAGAACAGGTAAACTCTCAACTTTGTGACGAACAGCACGGGTTCAGACCAGGCCGCAGCACAACAAGTAACTTGCTGAACCATATGGCTCAAATCGTGCCGGTAGTGGATGAGGGGGGGCAGGTGGACGTCTCGTATTTTGATTTCCGCAAAGCCTTCGATGTCGTGGACAACGATGTGCTTTTAAGAAAGTTGGCTGGTGTCGGGTGTACTCTCCACTTGTTAAGGTTCCTCGCCAGTTACATGCAGGATAGACAGCAGTATGTGGAGTATGCCGGGTGCCGATCTTTGCCATACTTTGTTAGATCCGGGGTAAGTCAGGGAAGTAACGTCGGCCCAATCGAATTCCTCATAATGATCAACGATCTACCAAGAGTCGTCAAACACTCCAACTGTCTATTGTTTGCGGACGACCTAAAGTTATCACTTCGCGTCGACACAGCGATGGATTGTGAGCGGTTGCAGGGGGATATTAACCGAGTAGTTTTGTGGGCTCATGAGAATGGACTTCAGTTTAACACATCCAAATGTGTCACGATTACCTTTACGAAGAAACGTAAACCTATAGAAACTGTATATAGAGTGGAAAACATTACCATGAAAAGAGTAACGGAAGTTAAAGATCTCGGTGTTAACTTTACAGCCGACTTGTTATTTAGGAATCACATTAATAACATTGTTAAAAAGGCCTTTAGAAACTTAGGATTCATTCTTCGTAGAGCGCATGGCTTCACAAATGTTACAGCTATTACTTCCTTGTACAATGCTTTAGTAAGAAGCCATCTAGAATGTAACGCAGTCATTTGGTCTCCACATGAAGCTAAATATAGTCTCATGGTGGAGCGTATTCAAAATAAATTTGCTAGATATTTATATATGAGGCTTTATGGTATCTATCCGTATTATCCTTTAATGTATCCTACCTTATTTGTCCTGGGTATGGTGGGATGCACTAAACTGAGTGTGCGGAGAGACCTAGCCCTAGCACTATACATTTTTAAGCTGATTCGCGGAACAGTTCACAATCCAGAATTGCTTAGTTTGGTGAGGTTGTGTGTTCCCGATGAATACGTGGGGCGCCGCCGCTTACCACCGTTACTGTCGGTGCCCAGGGGGCGAACCGAACTCCTGCACTGTGCTCCGCTGACGCGCACGCTGCGCACTATCAACCAAATAGCTTTAAGGACAGACATTTTTTCTTGTTCTTTGAACGAATTTACAAGAGTTGCATTATTTATAATATGTTATTGTACTTAGTACCTACCTAGTGCTTTTCTATCGTATTAGTGTTGTACTGTAAAGATAGATTTAAGCTAAGATTAATAAATAAATAAATAAATAAATAAATCAGTGGCTAACGCGCCCGGTCTGCGATTGCCGAATTTAAACAGCTTTCACAAAGGCCGGTCATCAGATGGGTGACCAAAAATGTATCATCACAAGCTTCTCCGTGCTTGGCATGTAAAAGCGTTGGTTCCGGTTGCGTTAGCCGTCGTTAACAACCACCATTCCGAACTGGGCCCGCGTGGTGGTTTATGAATTTGTTTCCTATAGTCACTAAAAATAAGAGGTCAACAACAATAAATTGTTTGACTTAAATTAGAGGTCAACAACAATTGTTTGACTTAAGTAATATTGAATACAAACCACCTGTGTGTTTAGCTGCCAAATTTCAAAAAAAATCTGTATTCTTTTTAGGTCCACGACTGGTGTCGGTGGTGCCGCAATGGTGCGACGATCATCATGATAATAACAAATAAAACGCTCATGAATAATTAATACCTATCTACCACCGACGACGTGCGCCTCTATTGTTGATTGGAACCAACTCTACAACTATACATTTATTTAACGTTTACCTACATAGGTACAGTACCTACGTATATAAATAAATTATCACCAGTTCATTTTTTGCCGCTACTGCTGGGGCTAAATACACAAAACATCAGAAAAGTAGCTGGGTAGGTACACCTACGTCAGTTCGTTCATAAAAATAATTTGGGTGTGGGTAGGGTTTATTAGACTGCAACGTTTTCAAGTTGACCATGCGAGCCGTAAATGGAATATTAATTTGTCTCTAGCGGTCCATTTGTACGTTACGGCGCCGGCGTTATTAACTGAAAAATCGTAATCATCGCCACTGCAGCGCAGCGGCGGCGGCGATAGGTGCCTACTATGACTAATTAATGTTATGGGAAATGGTTCTTCCATATAAATGTACTTGCCACTTCTATTTGTTTACCTACATAAATGTTATATTATATCTCGGCCTACGTCTCGCAAGTGCATCTTTTGTGGATTTTGACCTAAACAATAAGAACAAAATTTCTAACCAAATAGCTAAAACTGACAAGTTTCATACAAACTGACCCCCTTAAAGAGCGAAAACCCTTTCTTAGTGCTCACCTACACTATAAACGGAAGCATGGTGCAAAATCCTAGTAGTTTGGGCTGTGCGTTAATATGTCAGTCAGTCAGTAAGTCGCGTTTTCCTTTTTATATATGTTGCTTAGAATGTTTGCCAACGGCAGCAGCAACGGTGGCCGCAGCGCCGATGGCCTCGGGCGGGACCGGGTTTGCACCTATCAATTGTTTTCTCGACTTACCTATTAGGTACCTACCTAACCTACATATGTACTTCTAATGTGAAGAAACGCTATATTAATATTCATCAAAATATATCAATATCAAAATAACGCTATACGTCACAATATACATATACTTATACGTGACATCATAAACAACATGCGACAAAGATGCAAGAATGAACTTATCGATGGTTTGTTGTTGCTCTATACTTATTATAATCACGTATCGCATTATAACAAGAGCCTTGACCCGGCTGGGGGCGGGGGCGGGGGCGCGCTCATGGCAGCGCGCTAAAGGTTGTTCCGTGTCGCCGCAAATAAAAAGGATAGCTTCAACAAACGGCGAAAACAAACCAAATTAATTGGCAGGGACCCGCGGCGCGCCGGCTGCGGCCGCAGGACCCTCCCCCCGCGGCTCCGTTACCTTTTATTATGTTATGACAATAACATGGCACCAATCAAACCAACATGCCGGCCGCGAGGCACGCTCCGCGATAATCCCTTTAGGGCATTTGTGACGCTAATACGACGCATAAGACTTTGCGCCTTGCAGTGGTTGCCATGTAGTAGGTACGCTGGAAGTATTACCTATATCGGTAGCTATATGTTTGTTAAGACATGCCCCAGCTCGTTTAGCTAGATTAAAAAACTGTAGTTAGATATAAAATTAAACATAACTTTCACTATCTACACTGAGAGCATAAATGATTATTTAACTGCTAATTATTAAAGTTATGACAGTTAGCATTCAAAATGATTGTGTTGTGTTTTGTATGACTAGAACTAAGTACCTACTTATAGCTTGCGTGAATTAGCGTGATTGCAAGATATTCGCTGCTATCTATTGCACGGGTTACAATACGTAAGGGCTGAGTGCGTTCGGCTGTTCGTGCTGTTGGGGAACGATCGCCGCATTCCTCGCCACCCAAACATATGGACACCCACACCCTGACGAGGCTGAAGCAGCCTACAGCAAAGAACCTTACGAAAGCAACCGGTTTCTATGACCACTCTTGTTTGTTGAAAATGTTTATAAAAGACTACGTCTATATGGAACCGAGTAGCTTCAAACACGTTTTAAAGTTTCTGTAGGAATGCTGCTGATAACATTAATTGACGTTTCTGGGGGCCACACGCTCAGAAATAACTTAAGCATTACAAAAACACAAATGTTGAAAAAATTTCCACGAGCAGGATTTGAACCTGCACCCTGTCAGGTTCAAATCCTGCTCGCTGCTAGATATTATGATCGGATGTTAACGACGGTAGTTGTTGACATTGAATGGGCGCCTTTGACTTTCAAAGTAAAAAGTAAAATGTGTTGAATAATTTCGGCGGGCTGGTTAGAACCACGATAGCTCAATTGGAAGAGCACCTGACCCGGAATGTCAGAAGGGTGCAGGTTCTCACATCCTGCTCGTGGAATTTTTTTCAATATTTGTGTTTTTGTAATTTGTTCGCAACAAAATTTGCGTTAAAAATTATTTGAACATTTTATAACTTAAGCATAATAAAGCGAAGTAGAAAGCTGCGGGAGGTACCAATGCAACGCACGGTTCTTTTTGTAGAGCAGGATCTCGAACTGGTCGGCGAGGTGGTGGTCCAGCGCGCGGTCCACGCGCTCCTCCGCCTCCTTCTGCGTCAGCTCGCCGTACATCCACGCGCACCTGCACAGGCCGGCGGCGGCGGGTGAGCTGACAGTTGACACAACGTGGCGTGTTTCAATGCCCTACCTACTCCTTTTAGGGTGGGTTCAAAATGTACCAAAAGCACATTGGAACTTTTAAATATGATCTATTCGATGCAAGATAGTGGCACTTGACGCGCGCGGTGCGCACGGCCGGCCGGTCCGCTACAACCCGTTCTCCTCTATACCGCAATCTAAAAAGCGCCATGGTCCAAACCCGAGTCCGGAATCCCCGGTGGGGCCTTTAAAGGCACAACGAACGGAAAGTCTGGGAACCGGATGCCCGAAGTATAGGTACTTACCTAGTAGGCTAGGCAAAATGAAAGCGGAGACATTGTTACAGCTGCAAACTTCATAATTATGAAGTTTGCACCGCGCGCGTCAAGTGCCACTGCATAGCGAGGGCTTTCGGCTGATACATTTCGGACATCCTCGATGGCCCACGTCAGCTAAACATGATGATGTTCCAGAGGGTATGTCTTATAATCTTATCCTATAATGACTCTTTTATACACTCGAGCAAAAGTATGAAATCACTTACTTGAAATTGGTTCCGCGTGATCTTGTGTACCTACTAAATAATTTGTTAATACTCGTAATAATAAAAATAGCACCATTTTAAAGGTTTAACTGTTAACTTTAAATTGATACCAAATTAATTCAAATCACGCCAGTATTTAAGAACCTATCCCGGATTACGTGAAGATGTAAGGAAAAAGACATGTTTCAATTGTTTGATACGTCGCGAGTTGCGGCCTATTGACCCCCTATAAAAGCACGTGTTATCGGATTTTGTTTGCATCCCCCCATTTCCGTAAGCCGAAACAAGCTTTATCGCATCCCCCAAATCAATTTTTATTAAATTATGTAGAAAATAAGTTTTTCACAGTAACTTATAACATTTGAATACGCAAACCTTATTAAGTATATTGAATAAGCACTTTTCTAATAAATTTTTAACACAAATGTTACTAAATTGCTGCTGATGTAAAACCTACTTTTGACAGGTAAACCAAAGCGGTATCGTAACGTTTCGGCCGCCACGAAGATGAAATGGTTAGTAGAATACCGAACATTGGTTGAACCGAATGGTTCGCGATACGTTTTTGTTAGTGGAATACTAAATAGATAGGTAGCTTACATTTTTTGCATGCTATTAATAAATGGCTAAATAGGTTAAGGACATTTAAAATAAGTTTGTAACATCATATAAAAAACCCCTATTTAACGCAAATAAATAATAATTTGAATTTGAATTTGAATTTAAACGTTGCGGTTCGGTTGCGGTTCGGTTGCGTTTCTGTAGCGTTTAGCTAGCAGAATACGAAAATGGTGTAACTAAAGCGTTTCAGATGCGTTTCAGCAAAAAATAAATAGCAGAATTGAGGGGCAGGACAGGACACGCCGCGCCGTCGTCGCTTAGTTACCTAAGTCAGGCAACATAGGCAGCATCACTGCAGATTGAGCGCGCGCCCCCGCGTGCACTCTGAGGTTCCCTATTTTTTTGCATAAAATTTTATGTCATTATTTAACATGGCATACTTTTACTTATCTTAATAATAGTTACGCACAATATTAATTTGGCATAACTTTTTAGGCACAATTTTTTTAAGCATACCTACTATAAGCATAATAATTGTTAAGCATACTAATATTCTTAAGCCTAAATATGCTTACGCATAATGATATTTAAGCATAATTTTTATAGGCATAATAATTATACGCCGAATAAATATCTAGCTCCTAAAGTGTTAAAAACATTATAGTCAAAACATTTTATATTTAAAATAAACATGTTGGCGGCTTATGGGTGACCCATCCCCAGCCGCACCCTAACCTACTGTTACATTACTTTATTTATAATTACTTACTTTATTGTCAATAATTATAGTAAAATAACATTATGCTGAGTGGAGACCGATTCAACACCACGTCTAGTTCTAAGTCTTTTGTCCATGTTCCTATTTCTAATTTAAGTGGTTATGAATAAACATTTTCTATTCTATTCTATTCTATTAAATTTTATATTATATTTTGCATGGAAATCAGGAATAAATACGTATAATTAACTAAAGTATGTATTCATTATGCCTTTAGATCTTTATGTCTAATAACTTTATGCAACTTAAAATTAGGGCAAAAAACATTAGCCTAAACTATATGTTTGCTTACTGAAATAGTATGCCAAAAACAATTATGTCAAAATATGATTATGACAAAAAATATATGCCTAAAGCGTTATGATAAATTAAATTAGGACAAAAAAAAATTGTCGGAAAAAAGGGATCCCGCACTCTGATTGAGTATCGCGAACGTTGTCTCCCAGGGTGAGAGGCAACCGTTCCGTCTGCCTATGTAGCCTTTTCAAGACTATAGACAACACCACAAGGGGTGTTTAGTCAGTAAGAGTCTGACATAGCCTATCTCAACCGCTTGAGTTTTTCATACATGTAGTATTCACCACCTCCGGGTTGTATAGGTGGGTTGTCCTTCTCAGGGCGCAAAAAAAGATTTTGTTTATCAGTCGGCTTTCACACGTAGACCCGTACACATCTCCGCCACTTTTCAACCTTGACCTTGGACGACAATGGATACTACACCTACAGAAGCAGCAAAAATTGTCGCCCTATTGCAAGAAGGGCTCAGCCAGCGGGCTGTCGCACGTCAGCTCCACAGAAGCCAGTCCTGTGTTTCGAAAGTTTATAAACGCTTTCGGGAGACTGGTGGTTTTATCCCGAGACCACGATCTGGACGACGCCGGTGCACATCGGAGAGGGATGACCGTTTTATCATGTCAACCTATCTTCGAAATCGTCATTTGACTGGTGTCGACGTCCAGCAGGAGCTCAGAAATGTTCGTGGGGAGCAGAAATGTTCGTCATAACGTTCATTTAACATAATAATCATTAGTTATACCAACACTTAATATAGTTTTATTTATCATAACGTTTACTTTACTTAAGGTTCATTTTATATAATACCATTTAGTAGGTATAACGTTCATAACGAATAAGCCATTTGAAATAAAACTCATTTTACATATCGTTCATTTGAAATGAAATGAAAATGAAATGAAATTAAATGAAATGAAATGAAATGAAATGAAACATTTATTGGCTATCACACAGTACAAAAGAAATAAACAAAAATAACAACATAATAAAACAGTAGCATAATTTCCACAAATACAAAAAACAAAACAACGTAAAAGTGTGACGAGCCAATCAGGACCCTGCCTCAGCATAAGCCGTAACGGTGTAAAATATTACACCGCAACAGCGCTGGTATTCTGGCAAGGCCTGTACAAATTTATATTAACAATCCTTTCTTCTCATACAATATATATACATACATACAATAGAAGTAATATTTTATACTAAATAATAAAATAAATAAATAGGTAAATTATATTCACAATAAATTAGCAATAAACTACATAAACGAAAAATTAAATAATAAAATGTATAACCCGTTCCTAAACGGAACAAAACTGTTACCAGTATCGCCAGTCTGAGCTGTCATATTGTTTTTGACATTTACTGATTACGTAATGTAATGCCACTTGAGTAAAGAATGCCACGCATTTATTATATATGCCTCGTTTGCGGAGGTTCGCCAAGCATAGTGGATCCCACATGTCCACAGCCGAGAAGTAAAAGCAGAATGAAAGTAAGACAACGCAGCTGTGCTGAAGTAAAAACGCTCACCAACCCAACTACGCGTCGTGAAAAACCGGATTGTAAGTGCCCAAATAAATTGTTTTATATAGTTGATGTAAGCTGAAGCGTAAGTAAATGCTTTTTGAGGTGTTTCTTAAACGTATTGACTGTTTTAAGGTCACGCAGCGGCGGGGGAAGATCGTTCCAGCACCTCGAAGCTGCGAACCTGAAGGATCCACGGAACACCCTAGTTCGATGATGTGGTATCTCGAAAGGGTTTCTACAGGCTCTCATCGGGTACCTACTATCACTTTGGGCCCACGTAAGTTTGTTGTAAAGATAAATTGGTTTCCCTGACTTAAGAAGACCAAACATCAAAGTGGAGAGATGAAGCTTTCTGCGAGCCTCCATTTTCAAAGAGTTTGAGCCATTAAGAAACGGAGTCACGTGAGAACGTGGTGGAACAGAGAAACAGAAGCGTGCACAGGCATTCTGAACTCGTTGTACAAGCTTAGCGGTTTTAGCCAAGAGACGTGGACCATACACAGTGTCGCAGTAATTAAGCTTTGACAGTACTAGTGATTCGCAAAGTGTAATTCTGAGTTGTTCATGGAGATATGGACGAATTTTATAAAGGAGTTTGAGACGATAGAAGCATCCACGAACACATTCAGTTAAATGGTTCTCAAAACTTAGTTGACTATCTAGAGTTAAACCCAGATTTCTACATTTGTCCACACGATCTATGATTTGATTATTTAACTTTACGTTGAGGCTTATGCTTTCCAATTTTTGAACTTTCTTTTTAGTACCTATGAGCATTAGTTTTGACTTGCTTGGATTAAGGACCAGACAGTTGGACTCACACCAATCAGCTATTCTCGCTAAATCACTGTTAATCAATGTCACAGCATTATCAATATTAGCAGGATTAAAAGAGAAATATAGCTGTAGGTCATCTGCGTAAAGGTGGTACTTGCAGTGTTGTATATTGTGAATGATATCAGCACTATACAAAATGTATAGAATGGGTCCAAGTATTGACCCCTGCGGGACTCCACGATTCACAGGCATCAAAGATGAGTTGGATTTGGTTCCCTGCACATCCACAAGTTGCACATACTGTTGCCTTTGTGTCAAATAGCTTTCAAACCACTTTACCGTAGATATGTCTGCACCATAATAGGAGAGCTTAGATAAAAGCAAAGTCGTATTTAAGGTCTCAAAAGCGCGCGAGAAGTCCAGAAGTACAAGGATACTGACCTCCCCCTGATCCTGAGCCGCGAGGATATTGTCCACTACATCAGCTAATGCAGATGCCGTACCGTGACCCTTGCGAAAGCCCGATTGGAAGCAAGGAAGGAACGTATTTTCTTCAAGATACTGAGTAAGTTGATCACATACTACCCGCTCCAGTACCTTTGACAAACAGGGTAGAATGCTTATGGGGCGAAGGTCTTGGAGAGATGATGGTGGGTTGACTTTCGGCAAGGGCTTGACAACAGCTGTCTTCCAGATGTCGGGGAAGGTGTTTTCTGCTATTGACCTGTTAATCATGACAGTAATAGCTTTAAGAGTGCTTGGAAGTGTCAAAAGCAACATGTCCAATGATATACCGTCACAGCCCTGGGCGTTAGATTTTAGACCCTTGATTGTTTTACTTACCATATCCTCACTGACAGGCTTCAGTGTAAGAGTAGATGTGCCCTGTCTAGAATACTCAAAATATGTTAGCTGGGATATTGATACATGGTTATGACCAGGAGCATTGAGAAAATGTGCATTGATAGTGTCAGGGTTGTCGAAGCAAGGAGGAAGTTCTGATGTTTTTCCATTCGCCAGCACAGTGTTTTTAAAGTTTTGCCAGAGTCTCTTAGAGTTTGTAATGTTAGAGTTGATGTGCCGATCGAAATAACACCTTTTCTCTTGCTCAATAGCTTCAACCACAAGACTCTTCATTGATAAATAACAAGCTTTATGCGACTCAGTCTTACTTGCTTTGTAGGTCTGCAGATACCTGTCCCTAATACGCATCATTGATTTGACAGTGTCCGTTATCCAAGGGTGGGGAGGATGTTTGAACTTACGTTTTTTTACTGGAGCATGCAGATTAAACAAATTTGTTACACAAGCTGTAAAGCTTTCTACTAGTGTGTTAATACTATATGCTTCGCTAAAATGGCTCCAGTCAATTCTATCCAGATCGCTCTCCCATAAGTTCTGGATTATATTTTTTATTGACCTATATTCCACCCACTGAGGACGTACCTTTTCTTTTTTTATTTTAAATTCAGCTGCCACCATTGCATGACCTGTCAAATCAGATGGGTGTCTAACTGAGACTCCTAATGTGCGTATGTCTGTGCAGATTATATCGATTAAACTCTGGCTGTGTTCGGTAAAATGTGTTGGCTCAGTGACTACCTGTCGCAGGTTTAATGTCTCAAAAAACTGTGACAGTAACCGCGGGCTGCTACCTCCGGCGACAAGGAGGTTTATGTTGAAGTCACCCAAGAGGATCAGCCCGTCACACCTGGCAAATGAAGTGATGGACTCAGTAATAGCGTCCAAAAAAAGGCTAACCTCCAGCCATTGTAGTAAAGATCACATTACGAATTATAGACCTATTTCGCTACTGCCAGCAATATCTAAAATATTAGAAAAAATTATAAATAAAAGACTTGTCCAATATTTAGAGAGAGAGTCCTTATTGTCAGATAGCCAATTTGGTTTTAGAGCTAAACTATCGACTGCCGACGCTGTGCATCAACTCACTGACTTTTTAGTCCAGGAACTTGACACGGGTAAAAAGACAGTGGGAATATTCCTGGACCTCGCAAAAGCTTTCGATTCAGTTTCAATACCTATTCTATTGCAAAAGCTTGAATCTTTAGGCATAAGAGGCACCCAGCTTAAACTATTTGCAGATTATCTTCATGAGCGTACTCAATGCGTAAAAATAGGCAGTGTCCTCAGCTCTGAACTGAAAAGTACTTCTTTTGGGGTTCCTCAGGGAAGCATTTTAGGTCCCACTTTATTTTTAGTATACATAAATGACCTGTGTAATCTCAAATTAACTGGTGGCAAAATCATATCATATGCTGATGACACTGCTCTGCTGTTCTCTGCGGGCTCTCATGAAGATGTCTATAAACATGCACAACAGGGCTTCAATCTTGTTAATAACTGGCTCCAGCAACATCTACTAACACTGAACGCGGATAAAACAAATTATGTACAGTTTACTATGCGTAAATCAAAATCGGCTCCAACAAACCCTAAACTTTATGCACACCAATGTAAGGACCCCACAAATCTACTGTGCAAGTGTTCTGACATTGCTATTACTGGCAAGATTAAGTACTTGGGTGTTATAATTGATGAAACCCTTGCTTTTAGGCACCATATTGAAGCTTTATGTGGCAGAATACGGAAATTAATATTTGTTTTTAAAAAACTACGCACAATTGCGGATTTAACGTTAATCAGGCAAGTTTACCTAACTTTATGTCAATCAATAATAACTTACTGCATTACGTCATGGGGTGGCACTGCTAAAACTATATTACTAACCATTGAGAGAGCCCAACGAGCGGTACTAAAAGTCTCTACTTTTCGTCCTTTCCTCTTCCCCACTGACATTCTTTATAAATCCTGTAAGGTTTTAACGGTTAGACAGTTATTTATTCTAAACACAGTCATCAAACAACACGCTGCACTTCCATACAGCACTGAGACTACTAACAAAAGACGAAAAGATATAGTTTGCCCTCAAAATGCAGGAACAAAACATGCCTTCTCTTCTAGATTTTACTTGTTCTTACTTAGTTCTTCTTTATAATAGGTTAAACGCTAAATTAGGCATATATCATCATTGCTATAGTAAAACAAAGAATATACTCAAAGAAGCCCTTCTCAAAATGTCCTACGAAGATACAGAAAAATTATTAGTTGTCCTAAAATGAAGGTTGTTTTTTATCTTTATACTTAGTAGTTTAAAATAAATATTGTTTAAATTTTTATAAGTTAAGTAAGTTTAAATAAATGTTGTTTTGCTATTTAATAATTTAGCCACAAAGAATAAAAGAGTAGTTTGCATTATTATTTAAGAACTTAGTAGGGCTCCTAGTTAGAAATAAATAATGTTTAATTTATATATATTAGGCAGATAAGTTTATTTTTTAAATGAATATAGTTAAGTTTTGTTTTTTTATTTTTATTTAGTCAATAAGAGTAAAATATGTTTTTTGCATTGCTAACTTAATAATTTAGTAAGTTCTTTATTTTTGCCTGGAAAACAGGTTAACCCTAGTTCAGGCACTTGTGTATTTTTGACATTATATAGTATGTTAGTATTCTGGATATATTGTAAAATAAGTTATTCAATAAAGATTATTATTATTATTATTATTATTATTGTGGACGATAAGCCGTGCCTATTATAATCAACTGGTTCAGTATGCGCACACTCAACCACATTTGTTCCACAGACGGTGCGACGGGGTGGGGGCACGTGCGGGCATTGATGCCCCTTCGAACGTAAAAACCCACTCCACCTCCACGACCACTACGGACGTCGTCTGGACGGGGAATGTGTCGCAGATTATAGCCTGCTAGCCTAGGTGCTTTGTCCTCCTCACCCGTCCTCAACCAAGTCTCATTGATAGCCATAATATCTGGGTTCAACTCTTCCACCGCCACTAGAAACTCTTCATGTTTTGTGGAGAGAGAGCCGGCATTAAAAATTCCAACTTTTAAATTCCTAGAATTAGCCATTTTAATAATAAATTAAATCCAACCTGTCTTTAGAAATAAGTAAATATAATATAAATAATATAATAATAATAATTTTATATAATTTTGTTTGATATACACGTCATTTTATACAGGGTGACTGGAAATTAGTGGCGGAGCCGTTAAGGGGAGATAGTCTAGGGTTTTTCCGACAGATATCACTATGAGACCTACCGTCCTTACTTAACCCTTTCCAAGATATTCCTACTTAAAGAGTGTCCAAAAAATCGTACAAAAAATTTTCAAATAGTAATAAATCCTAAAAAAAAGTGATTTTGGCCTACTTTTTTTTGTTTTGCAACAAAGATATTCTAAATAAGTAATATAAATTGTTAAATCTCCGCTACTGTCATTATTTTATGCAAAAACTGCTAAACAAAAACGGAAAATGTAAAAAAAATACTTAGATGGCTGATAAAACATCAATTTTCTTTAAAAAGTCACCCTTTATTATTATGTACAAAATAATTAAAAAACTTCTACGTTTCATTCCCTTTCAAATGAGATATTAAAGTCCAAAATCGATTAAGGAACCATCAAGATAAGACTAATAATAAAAATGAAAGAAAAAACCAAACTACTGAAGAATAAAAATTTATTAAATAAAAAATTGTCTACAGTTCATTTTCGAAGTGCCCACCATTATTTCTAATACAAACTCGTGCTCTTCTTACGACACCCGTTTTTACAACCCTTGAGTCTGTAAGCTCCCTTTGTATTTTCTGCGCTGCTTTGATTATTCTGTTGCGCAAGTCTTCAACGTTTGGTACAGGGACGTCAGTGGCATAAACCAAAGTTTTCATTCGACCCCACACGAAGAAGTCCATGGGTGTGAGGTCGGGGCTACGTGCCAGCCATGGTATTGGACCACCTCTACCTATCCATCGGTCGGGGAAGTGTTGGTCTAGCCAACTTCTCACAGCTAGCCTAAAATGCGCCGGACAGCCATCATGCATGAATATCATGTTTTGCCTCGTTTCTAGCGGCGCATCTCCCATTAATTCAAAAAATACATTCCTCAGAAAATTTTCATATTCAACCCCATCGAGGTTTTGCGGTAGGAAATGTGGTCCAATCAAGCGGTTATTAATTATACCCATCCACACATTTAGATTAAACCTTCTCTGTGAACCTTTTTGTCTTTTTAGGTGTGGATTACACATGGCTCGTTCACTCCAGTAATGATCATTATGATAATTCGTAATGCCGTCCTTATCAAACTTGGACTCGTCAGTCCATAAAATTCTTCTGAGATAATTTCTATCTTCAACGTCCGCATTTATTAAAAATCTGCAAAACTGCATTCTTCTTAAAGGGTCCCCTTCTTCTATGGCCTGAACAGGTGTGTAATGGTAAGGATGGAGGTCATTTTCGTGAAGAGTGTACCACACCTTCCATTGAGAGCGTCCCATACGGCGAGCAATTAATCGTGTAGACAGCGTAGGGTCTCTTTGGAAATAATTTAAAATTTCCTCTTCGTCGTCCCCGACATCCAGTCGAGGTCTACCTGCGTCACCTAAAAACAAAAAAGTTTTTTTAATTAAGTGTTACTACCATGGCTATTGTTTAGGTTGGTGTGGCTCCGCGCAAAGACTCACGTCGGTTGGACCATAACATGAATCACTTCTCTAGTAGGAATGCGTCTGTCGACATAGTGCAATGTGCGTCAACAATGACCGCACAATACAAATTCTTACAAAAGCTCTACCAAAATCCATCGACTTCGACAAAAAATAGTAAACAATAATAGCGCGCTTCAGTGTGAAGTGATATCCGTTATCTTACTTGTATGATTTATGGCACCCATCTCTGCGAGTCTTTGCACTGACTAATTTGGACAGCGACATTTGTTTGCAAAGGGCACGTTAATAAGAGTGATAGGAAAGGTTTATTTTTATAGCTGGACTATCATCGAAAGCGCTAGAACTAAACATTGTTATAGCGCATGTATGGAAACTAGCGGCGGCGCAGTAATGTAGAGTGGCCTGTACAGGAAGGAACTACATTTTGTATGGAGAAATCTCTGGTTTGAACATGCTTTAATAATAATAACTTTCTCTTACCTTGGTATCTTACGACGGTTCCGCGCTCCCGCACCCGCTGGAAGGTTCGGGAGAATACGCGGGCATCAGGCAGTCGACGATTAGGGAATACTTCGCCATATTCACGACGAGCTTGTTCAGCGTTTCCTCTGGCAGCTCCGTAATAAAAAAGAATATCTGCGTATTCTTCGTTACTAAACGATGTTCTTTCTGCCATTATTGGTCCGATAAACCACACAGCCAAATCGTAAGGAGTCACAGAAAACAGGGAACAGTCCAAGTTGTCGGGAAGAGTATCAAATACAAAAGTCCAGGAAAAAGCCAAGTCGTTAGAAAAATCAAAACTGAGAGAAAGTAAGCACATCCGAACACAGTAAACCGTAAGAGCGGACTGAGCAAGAGCAGTGTTGCCAACTTTATTTTTGAGGAGATCGTACCACAGAGTAAAAAAGATCGTATTTTACTAGGATTTCTAAAAAAAAAATAGTACGCATTAAAACTCAATAAAACAACCAATTTCCTTTAGGTTTTATTTTATTTAAGTGTTTTTAGTCACTATCTTCAGCAAAAGGCAACGTGTTTATTCTTGTATACATATTTACATTTAGTTTTGATAGCATTTCGTTAGATGGCTTAAAATCAATGCACGATCCATGTTCCTTTACATGCTGGGTCGCCAGCAGAGTCCCGTTAACTGTCTCTGTGGACAGTTTATTACGAACTTTAGTTTTCATAAAGTTAACGTGGCTGAAAACTCTTTCACACTGTGCATTAGAATGCGGGATACATAATGTATCTAACGCAAACTGTGATAACTCCTTATAATTTTCGCACAGGTACAACTCACTCCAAAATTTGTCGACCGGTAAAGTCAAATCCAGTTCATTAAACTTGGATGGGAGAGTTCTACATTGATCATCGATTTTTTGAATTAAATTTACATTTTCTTCCGAGACTACTCTAGGTAGTAACTGGATCAATGGAAATATCGAGGGAGCAACTTCGCGGAATTTTGCTGATGCAGCATTTGTGGCATGCAGTATATGAAGTTTTGATAAAAGCGGGTCATTCATGCAATAACGCTTTTTAATTTCTTTTGCGCTTGTAATCAGGAAGTTCCGACAAACATGATAAAATCTATTTAGTTCGACTCTGTTTCTTATAACTTCTGGATTTTTGAGGTCATTCATGACTCTAACACCCAAGTACAGTTGCTCATTTCTTAACCAATTTTCTTGGTTTTCAAAATTTATAACTTCAAGCTCATGTCGCATAACGTAATCTCTGTTTAAAAAACAAAGCAGGATGTCCATGTATATTTCCCGAATCTTATCATTTAGTGAAGTTATCATAACACTTTCGGATTGAAAGAATTTGTTGAACTCTGTGAATTTAGGCAAGATCCATGCGAGAAAACTGTAATACATTTTGATGAATGGATCATTTAATGCATTATGTATGACTTCTGTTGAAACAAGCTTTTCACTGAGCCATGTGTTTGTAAAGAAAAGTTTCAATGCATCCCACTGTTCGAGTATTCTGTCCACAACTGCAACAAGTGACAGCCAACGAGTCTGGGAAGGATGAAGCATTTTATGTGGTTTCAATTTAAGGAATTCCTGGAACTCTGCGAATTGACATTGTCTTTTGGAACTACATTTGAAAAATCCGTATATTTCTCGAGCTAAATCCTCGCATCTTCTAGGTAGCTCTTTACAAGCTTGAGATGCACACAGGTGGACAGAGTGACATACACATTTCATTATTATAATACCAGGACAAGATTCCTTGAGGCGACTGGCAACTGAATTATTTTCTCCCATCATTACACTGCACCCGTCAGCAGCAAATCCTATTAAGTTGGTCAGTGGAACACTCTCCTTTTCAAATGACTTAATAAGGGAATTAAATAAGTTTTTGCCTGTAGCTCCTTCGTTAGCTAAGTCCGGATTTGATGAATCAAATATTTTTGACAGCTCCCAAAATCTACTGACAATTTGTTTTGACTTTTCGTCATAAAATCTCACGACAATGCAAGACGACTTTTGGGTACTTATATCAGTGGATTCGTCACTGATTGCACTGAACTTACTTAGCTTTAATTTCGCCGCCAAAACTTCTTTTTCAGTCTCTCCTATGACCGCTGTGGCAATTGCAGTCGCTTTTGTCCTTTTAAGAGAAATTTGTTGCGCTATCTTAGAATCTGGGAATATGTTCTTTAATAAGTCTGTCATGTGGTCTATCGTTCTAAATGACAAGTTATGTTCCACTAAAAAACCGGAAAGTTTAACTTCTGCTGTTTGAACGAGTGGTGGGTCTTTTTTCTGTATAAAGGAAGCCATGGCAGATACTTGCTTGTTTGTTGATGCTAATTTTTTCATTGCCTCTATGTGTTTTTGTCTATTGGCATGAGTTTTAAGAACACCGATCTCTGCAGTTAAAATAGAGTTACAAACACCACATTTGGCTTTATATTCGTCAGGGCCCGGTTTAAGCCATTTCTTAAACATGTCCAATTCTTCCCAATCGGGACGATATTTCTGAGCCCTATGTTTTGGACGCTCTGATTTTGGTAATTCATTTCTTTGTTGAAGAGTTCTTTTTGGTGTGCTTTGCCTATTTCTAGATGTCTCCGCCATGATTCTAAAGAGAAAAGAAATTATCAAATAGAGACGGATGTAAATAAACGTACCTTATTTTTCTTTGGAACAAACTTATATATAAATACCAACCTTATTTCGTAACGAAAATCAAGCGAAGTAAAAACACCAACCACGTTACTAAAAATATCAATACTCAAGGTAATAATACGTATTGTATTATGTTTTACAATAAAAACTCCGAAACAAACATCAAAAACTACTAAACACTGAACTGAACACTGTGATTGTCTACAATTTGTACCTACAAACCTGCAATGTACTGCAAGGTAAAGTACCGAGAATACGTTAGATTGCGCGGGCTGGGGAAGTACCGTGCTGGTGACAAAGATAAAGAGGACAACACATCGCGTATTACTAAAGAGTGAGTGCGACAGACAGGTCAGTACACTTTTGGATGCGTTCCTAAAAGTGTAAAATAATTTATGACTCGTTCAAGTTTGAAATACATAGGTAAGTACTGCTTTTTTATTTTTTATTCTTAAAAATCAACTTACTTACGGTAGTATTTTTCTTAATTGGTTACAAAAATGATGACTTTTGATAAGATCGTATGTTTCGCGTACGATTTTGAATTCATGATCGTACATCACACCAGACACCAAAAAGTCGTATGAATACGATTTAAATCGTACGGTTGGCAACGCTGAGCAAGAGGGAGGGGCAATCTCGACTCGTGCGCGTCGACCGAGTCCTTTGTTTTCGGAACAAAGGGCTCTACACGGGCTCTACGGGTTTTTTCCATTGACCATATTCATTGTTCCTTAACCGATTTTGGACTTTAATATCTCATTCGAAAGGGTACGAAACGTAGAAGTTTTTTAATTATTTTGTACGTAATAATAAAGAGTGACTTTTTTTAATAAATTGAAGTTTTATTAGCCATCAAAGTATTTTTTTTACATTTTCCGTTTTTGTTTAGCAGTTTTTGCATAAAATAATGACAGTTACGGAGATTTAACAATTAATATTACTTATTTAGAATATCTTTGTTTCAAAACAAAAAAAAGTAGGCCAAAATCACGTTTTTTTTTTGGATTTATTACTATTTGAAAATTTTTTGTACGATTTTTTGGGTTACACTCTTTAAGTAGGAATATCTTGGAAAGGGTTAAGTAAGGACGGTAGGTCTCGTAGTGATATCTGTCGGAATAACCCTAGACTACCTCCCCTTAACGGCTCCGCCACTAATTTCCAGTCACCCTGTATAACTATTATTTAAGATAATAACGTTTCAAATAATGATTGATTGACATAATATTCACTTGGTATAACAATCAATTATTTACATATAATCTGTTGGTATACAGTGTCAGTGACAGAAACGAATCGCTGCAAAACCGACTCCACGTAGTCTTGTCTGCCCTACCCCTAGAGTGTAATTTAAGCCCGCGTAGGCGAGGAGTAGCGAAACGGCCCGCGAGCTGCGGAGCAGGTAGTTTCAAAAACCCGCCACCGTGGTTGAGGCTGGTCGGCAAAGTCAGCCAACAAGCTGAAGCTGCGGTGGTGAGCGAAAACCATCTGCGACGATGTGCTCGCGTGGGACCGCCAGAGTCCCGGAGCGCCGGAGCCGTGACAGAAACTGTTT
>CAUJAO010000041.1:0-16687 GCA_963082485.1 Eudonia mercurella
TACACGCGAGCGGCGGCTCGCGTGTATTTGGCCAGTTACAGCATTTTCGATTTATCTCAAAGAGAGTTATCGAAATAATGATCTCATTTCCGAGCATGTTCGAGAAAATGTAATAACAACGCGACGTTTAGTTAGTTAGTTAAATATTTATTACTAGAAGGCGTGGCCCGCATTCTGAATCGCGCTATCGAGGTGTTGTATCAAAAACATAAAAGTCATTTAAGAAGAAAATCGATAAAGTTGTTACCTATTAACCATATTAGAATTCCCTATACAATAAAAGGTCAACTTTTCAGCTTCACCGGGCTTTTTTCGGGGGCGGCGAGAAACTTAAAGGGTTCCTCGAGCCGTGTGAAACGAAACACCTTCGGAGGTTTTCTAGAGGAAACGGTATCATGCACTAGTGCGTGTAGCCGCGCCCTACTAGATACTCCGAGGGATTCGGATCGGGTTGGGGAGATAAAAAGTTAAGTAAGTTAAGGTTTTACATTATGTATACCACGCAGGTGACATACCACGAGTCGGACGAGCACGCGGCGATGTTCAGCTCGCGCGTTCTGTGCCTGCCGCTGTATACAGTACTGCTAGCCGCCGATGCAGCTGCGGCAGACTACGTGCTGCTAGGCGGCAACGAACGTACTGCCGGCGCTTACGCATGTGCCATTCGACGAGGTGCATTTACAGGTGAGATAAATGTTTGTTGCCAGCGGGCACAAACGTGCTGCTAAGCGGCAAGAACGTACTTTATTATTCAAAAGTATTTTGTTAGATATGTACAGAATCGTTCTTGAATGAAATAATTTATAGTCTATTGCATGTTTCAGTAAATTAATGATAAAAAATAAAAAGTATTTATCACTGGCCCCTTTAGGTGATCGAAATTCGCTCGACGGACGCTCAAACCCGCAACCAAACGGCGCAGTACCTCGCCACCAAGCACTACACCGTCGCGGCGCAGTACGATGATGCGGTGGTCTTCACGCTCGCCTCCAACGGTACTAGCCTCCAATGACTGAAGTGCGTATGATGTAGCTAGGTGTTTGTAGGACGGCTGAGTTTATAAGTTTATATGTGAGTTCCGAGTGTTTTTATGCGAGTTTTGTTTGCCTTTCGATCAATTTAACGAAGTCGAAAACTAATAAAAGCACTGATTTTTAAAACAAATTCCCATGTGGAAAAGTCAGTAAATAACAAATGATATTGAAATGAAACTACTTTCACGGATCTCTACTCGCGTTTATTTTACACATTAATTTTTATTTTAATGTTGATCTTGACGTTTCGAACCCTTTGCAGGGTCCGTGGTCACAGGGAGACTGAGGGGTTGGTCGTGTCATAATTAGTTGGTAGCTTGTATACCCCCATTTTGATTTTATCACGTGCGTTCCGTTTCACGCAGAATGAGCTTGCAGTATTGTTTGGTCTGTATCATTTCAATGTAATGATAATTTGGAAGTGTTAAAAAAAATTCAAAAAGCGGGATTCCAACCCGCACCCTCTGACAATCCGGGTCAAGTGCGTTATTAACTACGCTATCGTGGCTATGTCCAACTCGTTGAAATTTATCAACACTATCTACTCTTACTTTGTAAGCCAAAAGAGCCTTATTCAAATTTCGACGTCATCAATATCCAAATTGTTATCTGTCATTTGTTGTTATTTTTCAACAAAATTTGCGTTAAATTCAAATAATTTAAAATAAATGCTTAACAACTTAAAAGCTTAAACATAATACAGTATACAGTTTTATTAAAATCAGCTTTTTGGTTTAAAATCATCAGAGCTTTGAAGTTTTTATGGCATACCGGGATGTGAAATAGCTCTTCACGTTATCGAAAGGTAAATAAATCTTGCGCTAAGCTTTCTGTCATATAGAAGTTTCGAGCGAACTATATTTATGTCAATTTGTATAAAAACTAAACTTGATAATATACGATTACCTAATTTTGATTTTTACCGCCGACAGTTTTGTTTGATGTTGTTCTGTTTCAATGAATTGTTTAACGAGAACTTTTTCAAATTTAAAAAAGTCAGTTACATAATATGTATTTTTTTTTTAATTCAATGTCCTGTAATTTGTATTTGTGGAAAATTGTAAGGCATTCACAAACAAAAATTTGAAAAAAGTAAATAAGTTTTAAAGTAAACCATGATAAATGTTTGTTCTCTATCTATCAAAAATGTTGATACAGCAACCAAAGTTTAAAACCAGGCTCTTAACAACTTACTTCTAGTTAAGCTTTTATGACATAGTACGGTCAGCAACAAAAATATCTGAACACTAGTGCCGTATCTTAACATCCTTAGAGGTTGGCAAGCCTGTTCGATTCATTACTTGCTTCTTCAAAGTATTGAAGTGTTTGTTACTGACAGTACTATAAGTGGTCACCTAATTTTGCTGATGTCTGTTCCAAACAATGTTAGACTTTAAATCTCCCAAAAAATAACATTCTTACCCCTTTACAAATAAACAGAGAATAAGCCCCGAATAGTTATTCCGTGTTTTGTTCCTGTCATGTAAACTTCATTTCAGATTAGAGGAAAAGAGACAAAACACGATATTACTACTCCAAGCTTATTTTTTGTTGATTTGTAAGGTCCTAACAGTTTCGGTGTTCATACAAATTGACATTAAAATACGCACAAAACTTGAATCACTGCACAACTCACAGTTCGTTATATTGTGACATGACGGTCAAACTCAGCTCGGAAGCTAAATGTGTTTCTCAGGCCACATTCTCATCACCTATATCAACCCATGTATGAAATAATTTCAAATAATACGCTTTTTCATAAACCTTTATTCAACCCATTTTGAAAAAACTCAAATCAATTAAGAAGGTTTGAACAATTTGAATAGTAATGTTACTCTAAATTAGCCTTGCATAAAATATCGCTTCACAGCCACAAAATAAAATATTTTTTTTGATAAAAAAGCATTTACTTACTTGAATTAAAAAAATCTCAGTAGCAATGAATTGAAATGTTACTTCAATCTCGTTCTTATTGATAACATACAAGTTGCTCAAGTTTGAGTCGGTGTGTGCTCAAAGTTATCGCTACTTTTGTATCGTAAGCAAGTTCGATTCCCGTTTAATTACTGCGTGTGAAAACATTCGCTCACAACTGTCCAATATAATAATGATCTGAATAAAATGTATTACTAATGTTTTACTGGTGATCACGTGTCTTGTTGATCGATTTATTTAATGATAATAATGTTTGGACAAACGGTAACCAGCCACTTTATTCTACATCCAAGGGAGGTTTTCTGTTGTAATGATGCTGTCATTGTCACACTAACGGAAATAAAAAGAGATAGCATACTCAACAGTGTGAAAAGTATTTTCCATAATAGCTACTCGATTTTTTGAATCAAAAAGAAAGATAATTTCAATTCTCTTGAATTCTTTGCGCTTGGTTACCGTTTGTATCATCGATAACTGCGATATATAAATAATAGTATTCCTCAATTTAAATTCTGATGAAGAATCTGTTTTAATTTTTTTATTACGTTAATAAGTTTTATTTTAATGATTTAATTTAAGATGATAATTGATAATTTTGATTCGTGATAATTTAAGTATAAATAGTTAAGGTAATTTAAATGCTAATAATGATTATGTATTATGGATTTTTAACATATTTTGTCTACACTTATTGATGAAACTTCATTTTTAAATAGATTCAAACTATTGTCTATTAGGTGCAACTGATAACCAGTGATCGGAGTAGGTACAGCTATTTTGGTTCATTGACCGTAAACGTTGATGTTAATATGGACATTCCGCGAGATTCTAACTGAAACTTTTTTTATAAACATGATAAAAGAAGGCTTGTCTTACGTATTGGCAGTGGCCGCACACGCGCGATGTTGCCGCACGATGTTGCCGCGCAACACGGCTTTTGGAAACAAAACAATACAATAGCGGGCTCCGCCGCTAGAAGAACGCACCTGTTTTTGTCTCTTTCTGCAGCATTCAAATTGTTTATCGACAATATTTCGGGAATGTCCATATTAATACAAGGTATCGCAAATACAAAAAAATGTTCTACCTACTCCGATCACTGCTGATAACAGACTGTAAAATTATACATGATTAGTTTGTATTTCATAAAAGTGCCTTACACTCACTAGCGAAGTCCATTGAATGCTCACAACGTAGTTATTTATACATTAGTTACTCGGCACTATGTTATATCTGCACTTTTAAGGGAAGCGAGTTGCTTTATTCTTCTATACTTGCAGAAATTGGAGTTATTGAAAAACGGATTATTCCAAAAATTCGTCTAAATTTAAGAAAAATATCTTTCCACCCTCATTAAAAAAAACAACCCAAGAGAGAATATGTTTATATACGTAAATTGCGTTGGAAGTGCAGCGTCTGCGAAATAGTAACTATGGGTAGAGATATATTTTATACCCAATCTTTTGTTACCAATATCTGCAAGTATAAGATTAAATAGGTGCCTGAAATAATATAATATAATAAGCCGTGCGAGGTACCTCCTGATATATTTGAGGCTCGCCGCAGGCAGGTCCGCACAAATTAGCACTAAGTCGCCAGTTAGGTATAGACGTCATTGATATTGGGGTTTTTATCAAATCTGTTCTAAATCTAGGAAGAATTTATAGCAAAATTGAAAGTGCTCAAGTTTGTTCAAGACTATTTTCCCAAAAATTATATAATGACCAAGATTTATAACTTGTTGTGTCAAGTGTATTAAAAGTCGTCGTTATACTGCACTGTTGATTTCAATTTAATA
This sequence comes from Eudonia mercurella, assembly GCA_963082485.1. Lineage (NCBI taxonomy): Eukaryota > Metazoa > Arthropoda > Insecta > Lepidoptera > Crambidae > Eudonia > Eudonia mercurella. The sequence continues at coordinate 4,768 of CAUJAO010000041.1, forward strand.
TCTGTAAGGTGTAGTGCCAGCTATATTTAACTTCTGTTAAAAAATTCATACATTTTAATATTTAATTGTTTATATGATATAAAGCTGTGTTTCCTTAATAAAATAAAATAAAATAAAAATATTTATAGAAACCGTACCAGCTATATTTAACTTCTGTCAAAAAATTCATACTTTTATTATGATTGAGATTTGATTTTTTATTAAACACAATTTTGTACCTTGGCACTATTGTGACAACGAGTTATATTTTGAACTCTACTGCACACAACCTAAATATTTTTTAAGCTGTATTGATCCCATACAAATTTACACATCAAGTAATGACAGTTAGTAAAAAATATTCATAAAATTTCTTCTATGGTCTGTGGTCGTGGTGGCATACCACAAACAATCCGTCTATACCAAGCTGCGAAATAGAATTATTACTCACAGTAAGTAGCTCTCTATCAGACTGTTAGTGGTCTATGCATTTGTATTGTGACATACGTAGCTAGAAATTTTAAATTGAAATACTAAGATCACGTCTTGGAGCGAAGTATTTTTTATTCGATATTGTAAGACTTGTACTGCCATTTTGATTTAAGTTAAGTTCTTCTTAATTTTAACTCTGCTTAATGTTTTATGTGGTTTATAACAACTTTTATTGTTATATGTAGGTAAATTAATTAGTAAAAAAATATTTTGGTGATTCACAAAAATATTTGAGTACCGATTTGGAATTATGGCAATTATATTTTTTTATTGTATTTTAACTCTTATTCCATCCAAGTGATGCACTATTTTATGGCATTCCCAGTTTTCAATACGATGTTGTATTTATTATTGTGAATATTATGTGATGATGATTCTTCAGTAGGGTAAGGGCCCCAGTGTTCGACAGTTTAAGACCAGTGATTGACAGTATTCGTCGCCAAAAAATAACATTTGATTTTCATTGCAATATTAGGGGGTGACATCAAAGAAGCTGGTAATAGAATTGTTGCTTAACCCTTTGGAAGGCAATGGGAGCTATGTTGCCACCGAATATTGAACTTTATGTAATTGTATTAAGATTGAACAGCAATTAAAAATTGCAAATGTATTGCCCGTGAAAGAGTTATGACTAAAATCAGTTGGTCTTTATTTTTAACTAGCGGCTTCGCACGGGTGTACTTTTTTTTAATATAGCCTATGTTACTTAGCGCTAATGTAACATTCTAATTAATTTTTTAAAAGAATTTTTTAAATCGGTCCAGTAGTTTTTGAGTTTATTCGTTGCAAATATATACATACAAAAATATAAAGCTTTCCTCTTTATAATATAGTATAGACGATTTAAGGACAAAAATGTCGATGACTGGTTCCTGTCAAACACTGGCACCACTTCCACCCAATGTATTCGAACGCCGATGTCTCATTCCAATGTGTTTTGGATTCCAATTTCCTTGTGATTGCGAAGACTGAATATCTACGTCACGAAATTAATTCGAACGTCGATATATTATCTATTTTCTTACGTTACGTTTATTTACAGTATTATTTTATTATTTTCGATGTACCGAAGTCGGCCGATGTAATGTGTGACGAACAATACGATGAGCACTACTTTAATTTTAGCCGTAGGAGGTTTAATTTTAAGAGCTTCAGTTAGTTCTTTTGTATGCGCTCAATTTTTCACGAATAAATTAATTGCTTTAATGATATGCTTGTGTTTCATTTATTTACTAATACTGTTGGACAATCGGCATCTAATTTATTGATAAAACAAATAGTCAGAAATATCTTGTATTTAAAAAACTTAACCCTATCTAAGTTATAAGTTTGTTTTGACTAGTGCTCGTCTCAAATGCAGTCACTAACGCATTTAACTTATTTTACTTTAAAAGTACAATACTTTGGACCGTTTAATACTAATTTGCCGACTGTAGTTTCTTCTCACTACTAATACAGCCATTTGTAAAATTTACGTTCAGATATATATTTAAATATTTACATCCACCCTATTTCCGTAACAGTATCTATCGAAGAGATCGAACAGATCCAAGAAATATTTGTTATAAGAAACTATAGTTCGAACTATATCGAAAGTAAATAAAATAATAGATTGTACCGACGCACGGCGCCAGATCAACCTACTCAAACCTGTCTTTCTCTAGTGAATATTGAAAGAGAGAGAAATATTTATTGACCACACAAGTACATAAAAAATAAAATAAAAGTAAAAAACATAAAACAAACAACAGGTCAATCAGGACCCCGCCTCAGCTTGTGTTGTTGCGAACGAAGCGTATCGCAGAGAGAGGTCGGTGCCTATCACAGCCCGCAGATCTTGGCGCGGCTGCTCCCTCCTGGCACGTTGCCAGCGTGTGTTCCGCCGTATCAGTGGCGGCACCACACTGGTGACATGCGGCAACCTTAAAACCACCGGGGTTGCCCGCCTTCCGCAACACGTTCCGGACAATCGTCTGGCGACTACCGCAACTAAGGGGGACGGATGCCCTGCTAAGGGCTCTCCTTGCTCGTCATTCGGAGCAGAACTCTTGCAGACTTTTGCCTATGGGGGGGAAAGCTAAGCAAAACCACGCCTTCTCCGACCTGTTCGCCTCTTGCGAATTGCCAGAGGCGAACAGGTCGGAGAAGGCGTGGTTTTAACCTAACCTTTTTTTTTTTTTGTTTTAACCTAACCTAACCTGACTTAACCTACAATAATAAAACAATTGAATATTTTATATATCATTTATTAATCAAAAATTATTCTATGGATACATGTTTTTATTCTACCCACCAACCACCTCTTATTTCTACTTACAAATAATAATTATATTCATTCCAACACTGTTCCCACGCGTGCGGGCTAAGATTAAAGTACATGTCGTATTTTTGACGCAATTCAAATTTAATCCGACCTCACGGCCTCGTCAGCCATCGGAACGTTGCAGTAGGTACATTTCTATCGGATAATTGCTACAAGTATACAGTACGTAATTCTTCACGTCACACCGGTCCTTGTACTTGACATCGGTCGACATCGCCATCCCCGAGGCTAACATCTTCCATTGCTCAAATTGATTGTCCGTCAACTTGCATTCGTCCATTAGGCATGCGTTTGTGTGCAAAAGCCCGCTAAAATTGAAACTGGAATTTGATATCAATCCAGTCAACAGACAATAATTAAAGTGGCAAGCAAACAGTGAATTCATAATCATCGTATTTCCCGTCGATGGCGGTCCCAGGAAAAACAAGTTATTTCTCTTTCCACCCTTTCTCATAAAGTGGTCGTACGTATTCTTCATAAATTTCTCATCTTTTATCCCGTTGTTTGATAAAATTGCCTTTAATTTTATTATATTTTCCAGGTCATTGTCCAGACTGTTTGCCTGTTCATACTTGTGTTTGGCACGTTCAAACCTTTGTTTTATTGATTCTTGAAATACCAAAACTCTCGCGATGTGAATGTATGTCCTGATTTTTTCTGCGTATTGCTTGGTGCAAAGGATTTTGATCCCTTCAGGTCTCTTTCTAAACACTGCCATAGCTTCGGCTTCTGTGAAAGCACCACTTTTGCATAGATATACAATAATATCTGCGTCTCCACGCATATATTCGCAATTTCCTTCCCCGTTATCACATTCGAAGCTTTGCCGTCCACGAACACCTTTCCTTTCTTCGAATCCAGCCTCACTTCGCTCCCCATTTGCGTTGTCCACTTGACTGCCATTGGCTTGAAGACCTGGAACCACCAGTCCGTCGACCCCTTCACCAAATGGGCTGCCTTCTCTCCCAAATACTGAAGTTCCCCTCTCGGAACAGTCAGTTTGGTATGTCTTGCCTTTCCATTTATTAACCCCGACCATTCCACAGCGATGTTCTGCGCACTGACAAGCTTTAATATTTTCTTCGGAGAGAATGTCTTGTAACACTTGACGACCATTCCCACTATAAACATACTCGCGTACACAAGCGACACAATCAATTGAGTTATTTTTGTAGTCTCCAGCGCGAATAGCTCGTCCCAGTCGTGAGTTAAATCCCCACTGACGATTTGGACTGACGTATATAACGTGCCAGTGTAGTCTTCTTGTTCCGTTATGGACAGCGACAAGTTTATAAGGTTCGCTATAAAGTTTCTGGCCGCAACCCTTTGAGCCTGTTGTATACGAACCGACTGCGTGTATTCTGCCCACGCTTCCATCACTTGATTCATTACGGTCGTTGCTTGATCCGTCGATATCGTATCGTCGTTTGATTCCGTTTCCCCATCTGACTGTGCATCCACTTGCTGACGTAGACTCGATAACCCCATCTGGTCCAGCACATAGTTGTTGATCTTCTCCTTCCTGAACTTGCTCCAATTCTGTATCTGGAACATCCCCTCGTTCGATGTTTCTTCCATCTTCTTCCCCTCTTCCTTTTCCATCTGACTCTTTTCCACTTTCTTCTGACTCTCTTCCACTTTCTTCTTTGTCTTGTCCACACTTTGTTTTGCACGTTTAATTTGTTAAATGTACTTCTGGATATGCGTCCAACTGCTTGAGGTACTTGCCGAGGACGTTATGAGTCACTATGTGGTAATAGTACAGCGTCTTACTCATGACAGTGCCTCCTTAGCCGCGCTTCCTCTATTTATACTCGTTCGCCTTTCACCATGGGTCATCGCACGGAACAAATCTGCTAATGAGTGATTGCTCACACGGCTCCGCAACCAAACACCAACTTTGCTAGCCTATCTGTAAATAAACACAACTGGAACAACGAGTATGCGATTGCTGGGGCGCCGATAATGGAAACGTAGGTATGAATCTAAAAAGTTCAAGGAAAAATGCAAAAAATAAAATTAAAAAATATTAACAATAACAATTGTTACAGAACGACACTAACAATAGCGAAGACCATAACGAAACCAGTAACGGAACCGACGACACGGGCAGAGCAACCACCAGCACCGAAACCCTCCCACTCAGAGGATGGGCATACATCGAGTCACTCGCAGACGCACGAGACACCAATGGAAACGGCCCATACGACGAGGGCGGGTACGACATCCCGGAGCACCCAGACTACGACTACCCCTGTCACCCATACATACTACGGCACCAAGGAAGAGAAAGCAGACGGAGACGGAGGAAACAGCGGCGAAAAGAAGTAAACCAACACCACAGCCGCCAACTGCACCACCACCAACTGCACAACAGGAACCAAAATGGTACGACAATGGAGAATGGGACACGCTGGCGGAGAAACTATATTATGGTTAAAAGCAGAAAAAGTGATGGGACAGAAAAGAATTTACAGTAAAATGTCAGACGAACAAAAACTGGCAACAGCAGCAAACAATCAAAGAATAAGAAACGGGCAACAGATGTACGTCAAAGAATTGGAAGGACTAAACATTCACTTTAAAGGAAAAAACACACCAATGGTATTCCCATTGGTAATCCCAATGGTAATACCAGGAAATGGATACTATGACCAAGCAAATCCAGAACACAAATTAGCAGTAGTTAGTGTAGGAGCAAAGAGAAAATCACCATTATGAAAAGATTTGAAGAAGAAATTAAACAATTACAAGAAGCAAACGCAGCACCGGAACCAGCAATAGACACAACAGTGGTAACAAAGGCAGTAGAAAAGGAAAAGGAGGAAGCGGAAGAAGAAAAGTCAAGCATAAATCCAATAACAACATTGAGAATAAACTTTAGAAGATACCACATGGACGTATACCTATACGAAGACATAAAACAATTGGAAAAGAGTTTTATGACAGTATCGGAAAGAACAATAAAGGTTCAAAAACAGCCAAGTTAATATTACATTTCGTGGTCGGCACAAAACGAAAATGACCTATGGAAAATAATAAACAAGAGACATACAGCTGACGGACATAGAACGCAGATTAATATATAACATTGTAATGCAAATGTGGATGGAAGACAGAGGATTATAAAAAACACACATGTAAAATAAACAAAATTTTATCACAAATAGTATAAAATTTCTTGCCACAAAAACACAAAAATAACATTCGCGATAAGAGTCATCTTCAAAAGTGACGTAATCATAATAAGTAATATGGTTGGAAGCATTTAGAAAATACGACCGGCAATTCAAACAAACAAGGACTTTAAAGTCACGGCGGCACAGCGGTACATAAAACTCTACCCTTAGTTTTACAATGTGATACACATAGCAACGAAGATCTTCATAAAAACGATACAATTGATCAACCGTCTGAAGGTCATGAGGATTCAGCGGCGGGAAGGACTCGTCGAGGGTGCGTTCGATGCGAGAAGTGGTGGAGTTGAAAGAACCACGATTTTCATACATCATCATGCAATCCCGCATTAAACCCTGTTGGTGAAGACGACCCAACTTTAAATGATATTGTAGAAAAAACTAATTTATTTAATGATTATGAATTTATGGGTCGGACTAATTGTAAACGTAATTTTTTATGTAATACGATAGTTTTTTCATCATATATTAACTTAACCGTGACTACACTTTTGGCTTTTTTTGGGAAACTAAATAAAACAAGCGGGTAATTTTATTAAGTTTATTCTTCAAGACCTCGACGAACATTCTTGATCCGGTACCTTGTTATCAAACTTACACACTAGCCGATTTATTTCAACAATTTAAACTTACATACATTTATCTGCGGGAAAATATATATTCTCAACTCATAATTAAAATACACAAAAAATACATTTTAAAAAATTGTGCGAATACAATCGTGACACTTAACACTGCAATATACACTTGAATGACAAACTAAACTAATAAAATCATCTTTATAATCAACTATAAATAATTTTTAAATTATAATTATTGCTTCGAATCTCCAACGAATCGTAACGCATGGAAGAACTAATAATTAACTAATTATTTACAAAAACTGTGTAAAATGTGACTTGCGTAAGAAATCTAAGATCGACTTGATTTTTGATAAATTAAGTAAGGTCACAAAGGTCAATAATTCAAGTAATAAAAACAGTGTACCTACATAATATGTATGTACTAAGTAGTATTTTATTCTACTACACAGAGATAGCAGTTTTTTTTAATAACTATTATCATTTTAAACACTGATTGCAAAAGTAACAATTTAAAGTAAATTATGTAGATTTAAACACAAACATTTTATGATAAATCAAGAATTTAACAGTATTTAAATAGTTGATAGAAAAACAGATTAGGCACCGTTATAACAATAAAGAATTCAAGCCAAGCCGCCAACCGATCCACGGACCGAGCAGCGCGTAGCTATAGTCCAGAAAAATAATTTAGATACTCAAGTTTTGGTCCCAGTCGTATGTTTTGTTAGTGTCCGCATAATGGAAAGGTTGGCCAAACAAAACTCATAAATAATAATTATTAAGTCCTCGCGCGCCCTGTGAACGCACGGTCGTACACAAGGTGGCCCGCTAATTATACCTACAGCGCGGGACGGGTTAATGTTTTCTAATAAGTGCGTCATCGTTCAAAAATATATGTGATGGCTAAGCCCACGTCATTATTGTATTGTATGTCATTTTTGTAAAACACAATCAATGTACAGACGGCCGCACACCAGAGGGCCTACCACGAACCACGTTCGGCGTGTTGCCTCTATGTCGCATTTGTAAATTCGTGCGTAAGTGTGACAGGGAGGCAACACGTCGAACGTGGTTCGTGGTAGGCCCTCTGACTACCACAAAATGTCAAATTTACGCAATAGACTTTGAACTTTATATAAATGGCATAAGGTTGAACATTTATTGACAAATTTGACAGTTTTGGATAACTGCATGCGCAAACGTTTGTACGCACTAAAAGAGAACTTATTACACTATAAGAAACTAACCTTACTTTACATAATAGTATAAGAGCTGCCGTTCGCAATACGATGCAACAAAATAATTTATCAGGAATGAAATAAATAAATGCAATGTTAGCATTCACGTTGAATATTGAATATCTATAATTTTCAATTTGTTAAAAAAAAAGCTTAAACACAACAACTATGATTTTTCTAAGGCATCTCAGTGCCCCCGGTCCACGTCCGATAATCGGTGACCGTTTTTAGTCGGTGAAAATAAAACGTATGGAGTTCTATCATAGTAGAATGAAAATGGTTCTATGTTGCAACGCACACGTCCTACAAAAGGTTAGTCACAAAATCGGTACTACAACGTCGGCGATAAAATCGGTCCTACAAAGTCGGTCGTGGGCGGGTGCCGTTAATCAGGATGTAATCTATATACAATTATGTTTTAAACAGGAGTACATTTAGATTTAAGGTAAAATAAAATCATTTTTATATACAATTTTAAAAATATAATTGCATGATTTCATATAAAAATGTTTTATTTTTATTGCGGCCTATTAAATGTATATAAGATCACTTTTTATTAACTGCAAATATTTTGTCAAAACATCTAATTATATCAGAGAAATAAGGCCCTAGCATTTAAAAAAAAATTCAGGCTAGTTATTTTTTTTACTTTTCTTGACACAAAAATTGTAATAGTTTTAGTCGGCTCTTTTGAGTGAAACTAGGTGCACGTGTAAGCGGTGAAGGCATTGCGGCCTCTCTGTTTCGGCTCATTTGAATTGAAACTACCGAAAGTGCTTTATTTTTCTTTTTAATCGAAATGTCTTTTGGCGTTTTTATTGAAAACTAGCGTATAAAAACTTAAGGTTTTTTCATAAAAACAGTTTATATATGTTGTTGAATTTATCCTCAAAATATTTGCAGTTGATAAAATGTGACCTTATATATATCATGTATGTATGTATATCTACGTAAGTTTCGAGCACAAACTAAAGGCCAGGTTTTTGGATATAATTAAATAAAATAAGCGCAAATTAGAATAAAATATAAATAATTTATGCAAAAAAAAATAATACTTGAAAATGCAAGGACGCTATACAAATACAATCTACAATTTGCATAAAATAAACAAAAAAACAACTGTGTAAATAAGATTGACATTGTTAATATTATAGTACCAATTATAAATACATATTCGCACTACCAATACTGTTGTACCTCAAAATATACTGATATTTGAGATTTTCCCGTATTCTAATAACAGTACGATTCAATCTCAAATATCAGTATATTTTGAGTTACAACAGTATTGTATTGGTAGTGAGAATTATAATGTACAAATACTGAGCTTCAAAACTACGATGTATACCGTTCAACTACTTAGATATTGTCGAATTTTACACCATATTAAATTACCATGTTATATTTATAATATTTATTTATAACTAAAATTTCAAGGCTTTACACATTGTATTTGAATACCATGCACAACTGGTCATGTACTTTTATGGGCATAGTCCAATATTTACAATAATATAATAATGTTTCGTTAAATTCTTTCTCTTTTTATATGGTTCAAGTTAACAGGCGATTTAGTAATAAAACTTACTAAATAAGGTATCGTTATCGTTATATTTATAATTATCTGTCACTAGTCATTACATTTCAGTGATGTCAGCGGGAAACGCATATAAATTGATTTCTGGAGGTACATAATTATCAGTTTAGTTGGTGGTAGGGCTTGTTTTAAGTCCGCCTAATTTGCCACTGATATCTTATATAAATCTGACAATATAACAATAATATTAGAAGCTGTATTTCTTTAAGTAGATGTAAGATGGACAGTTTCTACTTTAGTTAGTACGATACCAAAATATATTTGGAAACATATTTTGTATTTTTGAAACTTTATACTAACAAAATAGTCTTCTGAATAGACATAAGATTTTTCTCACTACAAAATGTAGTTTTTGAAAACCTCCATTAACACGGTAATAGAAGACTTTCTTTCGACTACGCCCATGTCACATTACAAATTACCACATTTGCACATGACCGCGCATTCCATACTTTAAGTACACAAGGTCCTAACGTCGTCAGTATACATATCTCTTCCATTACGATACACCAGTTTACGAATTTAATATTATTTATACATTTCGCCGCTTCTCTACTACATAACACTTAAATTAGACAACGTATAGTTAACACTAATTTTGACACTACTACGTTATAATTACATAGGAGTTGATTAAAATTAATTACAATCAATTAGCTAAGTTTTTATGAAAGTTGAGGTGGTCACTTAAAAAATTGAGCATAATATTATTTTAAACTAAATATAGTGTTACTATTTATGGTTTACTATAGAAACCATATTAATGTTTTGGAAGGCATTACGCCTATAATATTATATACAAGTCAGTATAAATTTAAACAATGAAAAAGAGTAACCATCTATTAAAATGTATTTAAATTCTTTATGATATGAATTCATAAAAACATAAGTGAATGCCTACAAACAATTTGTAATTAATTTTAAGTGCCTCCATACGATTAATTTAAGTTGAAGCGGGTATAAAAAATATTCTATAGTATATCAACAATAATTATATTCAACAACTAGAGACCTACGACCTGCTTCGAAAGGTACTTCGGGTATATGTGAAGTGTGTCACCAAGGTTGACTTTCTTATCACCGTCCAAACCTTCTGAGATGACTCCCGAGATACAAACGAACAACTCTTACTATTGGACCAACTCCCTAACTCGAAAATAAAATTCAGCTGTTCCATATATTTTGGTCGAATGAATATTGATGTTTTGTATGGAACAGCTGAATTTTATTTTCGAGTTAGGGAGTTGGTTCAATAGTAAGAGTTGTTCGTTTGTATCACGCGGAAGTCATCTCAGAAGGTTTGGACGGTAATAAAAAAGTCAATATGTATATTAGATGGGATATTATACACGGTGCATTAAGATTAAGGGACTCAAAATATTTTAAAGGGGAGCTTCAGTGTGGAAAGTCTGAAATCATAAAAGCCATTTGGAAGGAGAAAATACGAAAAAATACAACTCAAGTTAATCGGAATGACCCTAAACTGTGAAAAGTTATTGCAATTGTCCAGCTAGGTGGTTCCATCTCATAAATGCTTCATCGATACTGAACAATGTCATGATCATAAAATATATACCGATGGTGAATTAATGTCTTCAAAAGCGATCACGTATACCATCCAGGCTCTCTGATACATAATGCCCGCTACTGAATAAACGGTCAAACAATTTGCTATTACTGCATAAAACTAAAATAAAGCAGTACTATCGGTTGATCATTCAAAGTTTCGTGTTTCTTTACTTGACAATCGGGTTTGTGGTTTATTTGAACAAAGACCTATTGGTGTCAGACAGGGCTTAATACCGTTACCAAATTCCCACTATAAGTACCGGTAAGTAACGTTATTTCTATAAAGGTAATTTGGTACCGGTAATGCAGGTTACGTTATCTAGAAAAGTATCGTTACTTTTATGTTAAATATTGCGCTTTAGCCATTCCGCGTAGAGTGGTTAGTTAATTAATTGATAAAAATGCCACCCAGGTAACGATACCAAGCACACCGTTACTATTTTTAACCGATATTGTCCTTTGACAGAAGTATCGATACCAATTTTATAACGGTATTCAAAACCCTGGTTTCAGACTTTAAATAAATTAGAAAAGAGAAAATACACCGTGTATATTATGTAATACCTTTTATGAATTTTGAAATATTTTAAACTGTTATTATTCAAATCTACGTTGAAAATGATCATTACTAGGATAATTACTACCTAATATTGACAGTTTCACATCCACAATAAATATGTAAATATTTATAGACGAACTATGATACACAAGTATTACTTTAAAACAACCATTTATATCTGCTAGTGTATGGCTTTATCATTGATTCATTTATAGTTTACTTAATTTATGTATTAGTTACATAAATTGTATATAAGATATGTACCTAAATCTCCAATATTTTATATCAATAAGTTTTGAGTGCCTTTAGGTTTTGAACACCTTGGAACGTTCACAGTAAAATTAAACTAAATCAAAGTGGTTTTAATTGCTGTATTTCGATG
>CAUJAO010000042.1:0-17328 GCA_963082485.1 Eudonia mercurella
TTATAGTAATTTTTTTTCGACAGCCAATCAACACCGCGGACCCGGCCAACCACCAGTTGAACAAGCAGGAGAGCTCCGACGTCCACTAGGCGCGCACGCTACGTTACAGTACCGTGGGGCCCCGGCGACTAACTACAAACAAACAATAGTTTTATTGATTCCATCGCAATATCTCTAAGTACCTACGTCGTAAGCCAACGAGTGATTATGCCGGCGATGTTTGCATTGAGACGCGCCGCGGCAGTGCGGCGAGTGCTCAGGACTGTGAGTGTGCGGCGAGACACGGACGCTCCGGCGGCTAAGTGGAATGTGACTAACGCTTAAGGTTTAGAACATTAGTGTTTGCGGTTATACTATAGAAAGTATACATGTATGATTTAAGAGGTTCTATTTGAATTAAGGCGATTTGTGAAGAAGCATGTGTGTATAAAAATTTTAATAAAAAAAATAAATTAATAGCGTCTCAGTGCAAACGGCGCGTTAAATTGAGCGAATAGTTGATTCTGTGTTTGTATTTCGGTAAGTCGGGACAGCTATATATAAATACTGTTATATGTAAAATGCGTGTAGTAATCGCGGGCCGATGTGTATGTGAGGGTTGCAGCGGGGCAGGCGCATCTCTGAATCACTCCACGCAGACTCCATGGAGCATCGCGCGGCGAGCGAACCGACGTCCAACGCACGTCACGCCAGGCGAGCGTAATTTATTGCGTCATGGCGCACTTCAAAATGTGTCGCGTAATCCATACGTTATTGCTGTTCGCGCTAGAAAGGGCGCAGATATGTACAAAAGTGTGGAACCGCAGGCAACGTAACTACTTAAGCGCGCGCGCCGGGACGCAGCGTACATCGTGATAGATTACGCTCGGGTGGCGACGGCCGAGGCGCATGCATACGAACTGTTATTTTATAAGTATCAACAAATGGACTGTAGATTCTATCATCACACTATTAACGAGAAAAACAGGAGGTCTTTGTGTTTTTTAAATTTGAATTGTACAAAATCATGCTTTCATTTGATTATTTTTTTTTCTAAATAGAGTTTAAGTGACGAATTTGTACATGGACGAACACCGTACGCGAAAGACCGAACGCAATAGCGGGGCCCGCCCCCACATCCACCTGTTTGAAAATCGTGAGAATTGGTATTTAAAATATTAGTATTTACTTACAGTTTAGTTTAATAAAAAAAAACAATGTGTATATTTTATGAGAAAGTGAAAAAGTTCTTAAATAAAACTATTGTTTTCGGATTAATTACTCTTTGTGTTTTATTTAACTTCTATATTATCCCCACGTACTGGACACGGTAGGATTTTATTAAAAAAAATAACAAATTTTTAGTGTAACTAATAAGTCTACTATAAAAACATGAGATCAGTCTAATTAATCACTTTAATTATATACTTGCGACAGCATCTTTTATTTCATTTGTAATATTTAAAGCACAATAAATGCATACTACACAAATTATTAATTATTTTTGCCGTACAAGTACTATTTCGTAAAAGTTGGCACAACAATCCAATAACACTTATAAATATAATAACATGGGGCAAACAGTTCCGACAGAGGGGTGTATTTTATCCAGTAACCTACAATATATACAAAAAATATAAAATTAATTGACTAGATTATGTTCTCATGAGGACTATTCTAATTTCAATCACCATATAAACATACATAATGCATTCCAAACTTCTTTTTGGCCGCGTAATGGATTTTCATTTTGACTAGTCAAAACAAATCGTCATTGTCTTCTAAAGTCTACTACAATAATACGAATAATTGTTTGTCAATAAAACTACAATTATATAGCAATAACAATCACAATTAGACCTCTAGAACTACTGCACCCACGGAAACTTGTTTAATCTGTGACCCAGCATTGATTCGATCGGCACGACCGAGCATTGCTCTTAAACCTTTCAATGTAAAAAGTTTTAGATTTGTTTCTGTACATACCTACTAGCATCAACAGATTCAGATAGACACAAAGCATGAAATGTTTCGAAAGCTTGTAAAAAGCAGAGGCAGATAAATGGAATACATTTATCTTAATGCTTTCAGATGTTTCGCTTGTCAGTCAAAAGCCAAAATTAGTCTGAAGATAAGGAATAGTCAAGAAGCCAGTGTGGTATTGTCAGCTCTTTTAAATCTGAACAATATTAACTTTCGATTATAAATAATAATTATAAACCAATTATGAATATAAAGTTGTCGACATATAAAATAAAGTTCTCATAGACAAATATAAAGTTATCGACATAAACAAGTTATTTTTCATTTAAATTAGTTAGATGTCAATAATAGAAGACTGGGTATGTTCCGATTTACACTGCGAGTATTGTCCAGTGCTCTTACTGGTGAGACATTTGTTCCGTTATGGACTGACAGTATACTACCGCAGTATCCTAGGGAAATATATGACGTCATAAATCGTCGCCATTTTTGTACTGTAAGCACTGGCATTTTCGAGGTAAGGTGCTCTCAGTGTTTTGATCACGTGATCAATAGCGTCCAGAAATGATGACATGGATGACAGTATACTGGACTGCGTTCTGTTTTAAACAGTAACCAGTATAGCTAACTGTAGAGGAACAGCTTCGCAGTATACTAAATTGACGTCACACCTTAAAGTGCTCGCAGTGCATATCGGAACATACCCTCGATTTGTCTAATAAGCGACTGATTTTAATTTGACTAGTCAAAATGGAAACCCATCTCTGTTATTATTAAACATTAACACCTAAACATAGAAAAAAAACTTTCGTCCGGATAACAGTTCCAGGAATCTTGTGTAAAATCACTATAATTATACAAGTTGTCTTCAAATTTAATTCCTGTAATACTTCTGGGTACCTGGAAATATAATAAACAACCGTCATAATCATATTTTTTTATATTAAACAGTTATCTAATGTTAGGCTAAAATAATAGATTTACGTTCTAAGTACTGCAAGGGTCCTAACCACAGACTATGTATAATATTGGGTATAGATGTGCCTCTCATAGAAAAAAGATGACGAAAGTTATAGTTATAAGAAAGTAACTAGAAAATAACTAAAAGTAACATTAATTTAAAATGCTATCTATACTACCGCCATCTAGTGACATTATATGGATAACTAGTTAGTAACTTGAGGCTCCTCCTACGGAAGATGGCGCTGTCGTATATGATTTTTTGTAATTATTCAATGTATGGAAGATTCACCCCTCTGGTCCTAACTATTCCAGTGACCAGTGACCGGAATAAAGGGGAGGATTTTACCTTAAGTTGCCGACAAAACAAGACTAGCTTATTTTTATTGACATCCGAATCCCGGAAATAGTAGTACTTTTTAGTAGTCTTACTACACATAGAATTATTCGTACAAGTATTGTTGTACTTTATAGCATACGTCCGCATTTATATTTTTTTACTTTAATGGAAAATGTCAATTCGTTAGTCATATCAAAAAAAAACCGAATAGGCAGTAGTAAAACTAACGAGATAACTCGTTAGTTTCAAGAGAACGCTCCTATTCCTATCCTATCCTAACAATATTTAAAAGAAATCTTTTTTATTTTTTGTGTGCCTTGATCTCACCTAATAAGTGATGATAAAGCCAATTGGTGGAATAGTGAGGCACTGGCTATCTTATCTGTAGCTGCCGGAACACAACAATGCTATAAACATTGATATTATGACGACATATTTTAAATAAGATGGTGGTAGCTAGCCAGGCGGGCAATCAAGCTCTACCACCAACCGAACCCGGGACCTCTGGGTTTAAACCACTAAACTACAGGCGATTAAAGATGCAGGCGAAGGCGTCTGTACATGATTGATGTGAGAGCTGACCGTCAGTGCGGCGAGGGCTGCGAGGCGGGCGAGGGCAAGCGCAGGCGTCGCGCCTCGTCCGCGTCGAGCGCGCGCTTCATCTCGTAGTAGCGCTGCTTGAACGCGTGCAGCTCGCCCTCCAAGCGCTGCAGCTCCAGCCGTTGGTCCGCCACTTGCTTCTCGCGCATACTCAGCTCTATAGGTAAATGTTAATTAGTGAACTTATTTATTTATTAATAGCTGACCGGCAGGCTTATTATCGATCTGTGGCAATCGCGACGATTTACATTTTGTCGCTATCGAACCACATATTCGTATTACGGAACGTAGAACGCTACGATAGCGGCACGAGCGAGCGATTGACGAACTAAAAGTGCATGACGGACGGTAGTTGTTGACATTGAATGGGCGCCTTTGGCTTTCAAAGTAAAAAAGTAAAATGGTGTTGAATAATTTCGGCGGGCTGGTTAGAACCACCATAGCTCAATAGCTCAGAAGAGTGCAGGTTCAAATCCTGCTCGTGGAATTTTTTTCAACATTTGTGTTTTTGTAATTTGTTTCGCAACAAAATTTGCGTTAAAATTATATAAACAAAACAAAAACATTAAGTGACTAAGTATGTTTAAAAAGGTAAATTTATATAAAAATAAATAAATAAAGAGATAATAATAATAAAAATAACAGAATCAGAATCAGAATCAGAATCATTTATTCATAAACATAGGTAAGTACAAATTATTGAGTGATGTTGGTGTTGATTTGGAACCATGTATGTTTCACCAATAAAGGTATATGAATATTTAAAATATAAAGAAAAACTAACATTAATCCAAATAAAATACATTAATCATTAATATTAAACTAATTAACAAAAACGGATAGGTACTTACCTGCGATCAAACATTTCATCTTGTTGGTCCTTTGCGCCAGCGCCCTCTGCGTTCTATTCAGCGTTTGCTGGAACATAGAAAATGTTACAATTTAACTTAGAATTTTTCGTGTGCAGACTTCTACCAATATATGTATCAAAGGAAGCCAAAGTTTACGTATTTATATATAGACGTTTAAATTAATTAACTTTGAGAAGAACCAACCAACACTTAATAAAATAGTGTTAAATAATACTAGTGCGTAAAACTAATTTCAGTCAACATTCCCCAACCCCACGTCTCCGTAAAACCACACGTGGTACAGTTAGCTTCAAAATAATCTAAGCGTTCAAACCTACCAAAAATATCTGAACGTTTGACAAAAATCACTCTTAGCCCAATACGTGAGTGAACTATATTCAATGTTATTTGTTCTCAAACAACAAATAAAAATGAATTTCTACGTCTTGAGATAAGGTTGATTTTTGTCAAATGTTCAGATATATTTGGTGTGTTTGAACGCTCAGATAATTTTGAAGCTGGCTGTACAACTTACAACTGGCTCAGGGTGCTTAGTGCGAGACATTCGCCATTCGATCACGTTAACGAAAGCGAGACTTTGTATGGCAAACATTAAAGCACCCAGGTACATGTCTGTACCTGGTATAGAGCGCGTGTGAACCGGCTCGTCGTACCCTTATCTGGAAGTACGGTGTCTTGGGCCTAAAGTGCATGTTTATTCTATAAATGTGTAGCGGCATTTAGAGGATCGGGCAGGACCGCGTGTAGTACCATGAAGCATGTAACCCACCTGTATCTCGGGACTGGGCTGCAGCGCCAGCATGTCCTTGACGGCTTTGTAGAGGTTACGCGTCTCCTTCAGCTCGCGGTCCCTCAACACCAGCATCTCGCTCTGCGCCAGCACTTTCCTGTATATCATTTTGTTTATTTAATAAGCTATGTTCATCAACAGCATGATATCTATCTATACTAATATAATCCTTTTTAATCCTTTAAAAAGGATTTTTTGTGCAGCTTTTTAAGCTGCGGGTGGGTCACATTATGTCCTACCGCATTCTGGAATTTTAGTTTTGGGAAAGTCTCACGGTTTTCGAGATCGCCACAGGCTATCAAAGTCAGCCGTTTGATTTAGTTTGTATGAAAACTTTGCATAAGATTGTTTTATGTGGTTTTCTCAGTACTTTAGATGAAACAAATAACCATGAGTATTTGAAAAAAAAAATGGGGCTTAAAAAGTTATCATTTGTAGAAATGGCTTGAAATAAATAAACTAGACGAGGGAAGATTTTTCAAAAATAAATTTAAAAAAAACGATATCTCGAAAACCGTGAGACTTTCACTTAACTAAAATTCTAGAATGCGGTAGGACATGATGTGACCCATCCGCAGCTAAAGGATTATCTTTCGTTTTCTGGACACGCTGTATAATGTTACAAATGTTAAACAATGAAAAAGTTTTTGAAATAAAAACAACTATTACGAATCTACTCGCGTTTCTTTTACATATTTATTTTGTATTATGTTATCATAACGAACCCTTTGCAAAGTCCGTGGTCACAGGAAGACTGAGGTGTTGGTGGTATCATAATTATTTTGTAACATGCACCCTCATTTAAATTTAATCGGCTGCGTTCCGTTTTATGCATAAAATGCTTATCGTATCTTTTGGTCTGGCAGTATTGTTGGGGCTGGGATTTAATAGTGTGTATAATAGGATCTATTAGCGCTTACGCATTTATTTATAAACACCTTCCTAATACCTTATTATCTTAACGTTTTTTATATTAGTTTTATAATACCTTTTTTAAGTTTGTATCTCATTCTAAGCAAAGCAAACTGTAAAGTTTTTATGCTAAATAAATCTTGTTTAAACCGAACACCTTAAGACGAAGGGTAAGGCACACTAGCGCCACCAATTGATAACTTGATAATTACTAACGGACCGGATCTTTTTTTAAACATTGCGTACCGTCCGACAACAGAAAAGCATCCATAGTATTTATTTAATAATTGTGCACTACTTTTTGTTGCGTGGTTTCTTCACAAAACGGGCTATCGCATTTATTCACAAACAATGGCCACTGTTAGTGTTGTTAATGAATACAAAAATAAACCTAAAAGTAGTGCACATTGTTAAATAATAGATGTTTGCCTAGTGACGAAAGGTCCGCAATGTTTGAAAAAAAATCTAGTTTAGCAGTTATCAAATTAAATCCATTAGCGGCGCTAGTGTGCCTACCCTTCGCCTTAATGGATATTAAGCTCCTAATATCTGATGTAACTCAGCTCTAGCTACAATAACTCGCGGTCCGCGATTGTATTCAGTTTGGCGGTCGGTTTGCGTTGCGGTCGAGATAATTGTTCTTATAACTAATTGGTTTAGTGCTATCGGCGTGGCACGAGGCAGAATCACGTGATTAAGGTTCTTACGCGTATTGGAGTAACAAAGATATCGTAGTGGCACTATCTAGTGTTTGGCACAGTAACCCAATGTTCGACACCAGTTTAAACAGAAAAAAAATTGAATTTCTTATTGAAAAAAGACAAGTTTTAAAAATTTGAACTCGCCGAAATTAATCAACACTATCTACTCTTACTCTGTAAGCCAAAGGGCCCTATTGGTAGTGCACCTGACCCGGCATGTCATGGGGCGCGGGTTCGAATCCCGCTCGTAGAATTTTTTTAACCCTTTGTCTTTTTTAAATTGTAATTTGTTAGCGAAAAATAGGCGTATAATTATAATAATACATTAATTATAAATATAATAATACATACATATAAATAATACATACATTAATTAACTAACATAATACTTTTTAAATATTTGCGGTTTATAAAATGTGACCTTATAGTATAACCATAATCGTTGCATTTCATTAAATTTACTGCGGATAGCAGCTAGAATATAGGCGGTGTGCATCCAATTGTTCCTTTACTTTTGAACACACAGTAAAAAGTGTTGAATAATTTCTAGTAGGGGAGCCCAAGCGGGGATTTCGGGATTGACTACAGCGCGGCAGATTAATATATAGGGGGATACCTTGTACCTGGTTAAGTACTTCCACCAAATATGAGCCCTATATATATGGCCGCCCGTCAAGGATAAAGGATCAGATTAGTAAAAAAAATCGATCATCTGAAATTCTCGAGCGCGTCAGATTAAGGTAGGGTGAGTTAGTTATATGCTAAAACGTGTATATTCCCTTAATCTGACAATTTGAGAGTGACGTAAAAAAGGGGAAGGGCTAGAAAGTTGTAAAAAAAAAACGTCATCTCGACATTCTCGAGCGTGGCTAATTTTTATTTTATTTTGAAGGGAATAATTCAAGGATTACGAAAAATATATAATCTGACGATTTCCACAAGCCGAGGTAATTAAAATTCATCGATAAAGTTTAATGCGTGCAGCTGCGTGATGCCTATATTCCCCTCTCCGTGTTACTATTCCTCTCTCACTCTTTCTCTATCTATTACTCTCTCACTCCGATGATGATGAATGATGATGATAAAAAAAAATACTCAAAAAAATTTAACTTTTTATAATTATTTTCTTATAAATACAAGTATTCTACTAAAAAAAACATACACTTCGTATATTCGTATATTTGCATGCTATTTCCTGAACTATTCAATAAATAAAGTTCAATGATTTCAAAATATTAAAAAAAAAAATTTTTTAATTGTCAGATTAAGCAAACCCCTCCAGATAATCGTCAGATTATGAGACAGCACGTCTAGGCCATACAGACGAACCATATATATCTTAATCTGACGCGCTCGAGTATTTCAAAATGGCGAATTTTTTTTGCACATTCTAATAATGGCTGCGAGTTTGCGTCACATCCAAATCGTCAGATTATTATACAAGAGCTTTTTTTTAGGTTCACTTAACACCCCCTTAAAAAATCTGACGCGCTCGAATAAATTTTTTTTTTTTCATTTTCAACCCTTACGCACGACCACCCCCATCATGGAAACTGTCAGATTAACATTCGTACATTTTTAAAAATACGTAGGACATGGATGCTATTAATATCTGACGCGCTCGAGTATGTCCATGTAACAGTTTTTTTTAACATTTTTGAAAATCTATAACCGCTTCCCCCACCGATGAAAAGGTATATATTATATGACATTTTTTTCTTTTTATCATCTAAGCTTCGCAACCCAATAGGTCTCGGTGACGCTCGAGTAACTCCCCATTTAGCATCGTGGGCTCCCCTACTATTCGGCGGGCTGGTTAGAACCACGATAGCTCAATTGGAAGAGCACGAGAGAATTGGAAGAGAGTGCAGGTTCAAATCCTGCTCGTGGAAATTTTTCAACATTTGTGTTTTTGTAATTTGTTCGCAACAAAATTTGCGTCAAAAATTATTTTGAACATTTTATAAATAGCTTGCCTACTTCTTAACTAATCTTTATTATTTGTAAAAATATTATGATCGGATGTTAGTGACGGTAGTTGTTGACATTGAATGGGCGCCTTTGGCTTTCAAAGTAAAAAGTGTTGAATAATTTCGGCGGGCTGGTTAGAACCACGATAGCTCAATTGGAAGAGCACCTGACCCGGTATGTCAGAAGGGTGCAGATTCAAATCCTGCTCGTGGGAATTTTTTCAACATTTGTGTTTTTGTAAGACAGAATATTGTTATAGCTTTGGTACGGTTTGGTTTAAGCATACACGGTTTCAGTCTTATCAAAATACATAACATTTTGTCGTGCTCAAGTTTCGACACACTTATTTCGATGTATTGAGAACACCCTATTACAAACAAACAACAGCCAACAACAAACACTGTTATGTTTTTTCTATAAATCTCTGTGTTATTTAAACCTACGTACATACAAAGTATTGATAAGGAGTTATAACCAAACTATAACGTCTTCTTATATGGTCCTTTGAGCCGGATAAAAATGGAGGAATCGTATTAATGGGTTAGTGGTTTGTAAAAAACTGTATATTTTTGAAATAAATAAAAATATATAACTTCTGCGTGAGCTGCTCGCTCTCAAGGTCGGTTCCCTGCAGCCTCCTTCAGCGGTGCACTTTGAGGGGCGTCTCTAAAAAATCCTCTAGCGTCTGCAACAGCTATCTACTTACTTCTTCGCAAGCCGGAGCTTCTATAAGAGCTACACGCGCTCGAAATCTATCCTCTGCATCTTCCACAACCGGTGCAACTTACGGTGCGTCTCCAGACAACAAAATAAGGAGGACCCAGAAGGTAAGCTTGATACATACCGCGCTCTAGGAACTCACACCGTGAGCTATACGCGTTTAAAGTCTCTTCGAGGAATGTCTTCAGAGCCTTCTTCTTTCATCTTTACTTACTTACTTCTGCGTGAGCCGAAGCTTCTACGTGAGCTGCATGATCACATATCCACGATCACATATCCATATGTATGATACACGATCACGAGGACTGTATCTTGCAGCTTCCACCACCGGTGCAAGTTAAGGGACTTCTCCATGGTTTCTTTCAGCACCCACACTTCAACTATGAAAGCTATCTATCCACTTACTTCTACGTGAGCCGCAGCTTCTGTGTAACCTGGACGCTCTCGGAGTCGGTCCCCTGCAGCTTCCTTCAGCGTTGCACGTTGAGAGACTTCTCCATGGCTATCCCTAGTACCCCACACTCTCAGACTGACAGACAACCATATCACACCGGATTAGTTTTATTATCTATTTCATTGCAAATTTTGAAATTAAGTGCAAACAGTTACGGCCGCTGGCGTCGGGTTGGTATCTTTCAAAGCTATCTATCCACATACTTATGTGTGAGCTGAATATTCTGGGGACTGCATCTTTCACAAAATTTTACTACTGACTACATTTTTCGGCAGCAGTGCACGTTGAGGGGCATCTCTGAGCTGTGTGAGACCTGCACGATCACGAGAACTGCATCTTGCAGCTTTCACCGCCGGTGCGATTCCTTCTTAGTTCCTTATATGCACCCACACTGTCTATCCTATCAACTATCTACCCACTTACTTTTGCGTGAGCCGGAGTTTCTGCGTGAGCTGGACGCTCTCAGGGTCGGTTCCCTGCAGCTTCCTCCAGCGGTGCACGTTGAGGGGCGTCTCCAGCGCTTCCTCCAGCGCGCGCACTCGCAGCCGCTCGCGACCGAGCTCACGCTCCAAGTTGAATACCTGGGGAATTCGAGAGATACCAAACTATTATTTCACCACTATTTTGTCTGACCAAGCGTGGCGATTACGGCAAATACCCCTCATATTCTTGGGGGAGGCCTTTGTCCAGCAGTGGACGTCTTTTGGCTGAGATGATGATGATGATGATGATTTTGTCTGAGCCGGCAAACAAGCATATAGCTTTATGACGATATAAGGAGACTGCAAGTAAGCTTCATACAATTGCGCTCAAGCAACGCACATAATAGACCCTGTCTCGGACTCGGAATCTTGGACCATCTCTAACCAGCTCAAGCGTGTCTGTTGTGAGATTCCGTGTCCGAGAGAGTTAATGTATAAAGCTTACCTTCTGATGACTCCTTATTTTGTGGCTTTATGCTCGTTGATGGAAAGCGGCTGACAATGATGGGTTGATCCGCACTCGATTTCGATCGCGGACCTCGGAGAAAATAGTGGGAGACGGGGACATGCTTGCGTAATGCCGCATTCAGTCTAGAAACCCTCTGAAAATGTTCGATAACCACGGCTTGAGATACTTTTAGTTCCTTTCTCTTTCTAAAGGTCATCTACGGCCAACAGCAAACTTTTTCCAAAACAAAAATATCATCAGTCATGTGCTAGTAACATGTTTTAGGTTTTTATTGTTTGTTTTATATGTGTGTATGTATGTCTTTTTATGTACTGCTATACGATTCTATTGTATTCTACTGTATTTGCGCACTTTCTCTATCTCCTTCTTGGGTTCCTAAAGGTTGTTTGGAAGAGATCTCTTAAAGCGATAAGACCGCCTTTGCCCATGCTAGCTTTAAGATTATGTGTACCTGTTTTTTGTTTTTATTTGTGTGAGCAATAAAGTATTTATCCATCTATCTATCATAGTCATGAATGTACAAACGACTGCTCATCTATCTATCCAACAATGTCAAATTTCTATAATAAATCTTCAACCTTATGCCATATACATAAAGTTCAAAGTCTTTTAAGGAAATTTGACAGATTGTGATAGTTAGATATGCGGGCGTGTGTACTAAATACTAAAGTTGGGTCTCTATCGGATCGCCTAATTTTTTGTACGCCTAATTTGCAATGGCACCCAAACGAAAAGCCTAAAATTTTTTCGCCTAATTTCACTCTTCAGAATCGTGTTTGCTCTAATTTCACTTCGCCTAACTTTTTATCGCCACATTGTCATTTACCAAATGCGTCATTTGGCAGAACAATTCGTAATCCCTAAAGTTTACAATTCCTAAATATTAATTCGCACAAAATTAAAAATCAATAACATGCAGCATGCATGCAGACATGCAGCATGCAAGCAGAAACACAGCATGCGTGCAGCATGCATGCAGATATGCAGCATGCGTGCAGGCATGCAGCATGTAAGCATGCAGCATGTAAGCATGCAGCATGCAAGCAGGCGCATGCAGCATGCAAGCAGGCATGCAGCATGCATGCACGCATGCTGCATATCTGCATGCATGCTGCACGCATGCTGTGTTTCTGCTTGCATGCTGCATGTCTGCATGCTCACCACCGAGGCTTCGGCTTGCTGGCCGGCTTCGCCGGCCAGCCTCAGCCCCGGCGGCGAGCTCAACCCACCTGCTCCTTAGCTTGCGGGCCGCCTCGCCCCTCCGCGCCTACGCGGGCTTATATTGCACTCTAGGGTAGGGCAGACAAGACTACGTGGAGTCGGGTTTGCAGCGATTCGCTTCTGTCAATTTATTTTCTCAATAAAATTCTATGCTTTTATTCCAATACATTATTGGCACATTTAATTTTAGATATGCTAAAATTAGAGCTTTTATAAATTTTGCTAAATAATCGTTATGCCAAAATAAAGTTATGCCAATATAGTTTAGGCTATTTTACATTAGACATTCTAAAATTAGGCCTTTCAATTCTTAGGCCAAACTATAATGGTGGCAAAACAATTTTTAGGCGAAACAATAATTGTACGTTTTAAGCTTAGGCCAAAACGGTTTGGCCAAACCATATTAGGACAAACCATTTTAGGCGAACCGAAGGGCACCCATTAAAGTTACTGCGGTGGGGTACGTCCGTAAGTGGCAAGTGTCATTTTATTTGGAATGTCTTCGTCCATATTTATGTGATGCCGCGCGGCCATACTAATTTTGTATGGGGAATTTTTGAAAAATAATAATTTAAAAAACCGCTCGATAAATCGAAAATGTGAGACGGACGATTTCTAGTTAGACATTGGTGATTGTTTAGACATAAATGATATTGTAGAAAAAACTATAGTGTGTTATGAATTTATGGGTGGGTCTAATTGTAAACACGTTCCCTTTGATACTAAATATATATTGTGTTTATGTAATACAATAGTTTTTTTTATCATATATCAACTTAACCGTGACTACACTTTTGCATTTTTTTGGTCGACGCACCCTTAAAGAACAGTCAAAGCATTCACCTCAAGCCGGAGGTCGGTCATGTTCTCGATGCCCTTGGAGAGCAGGTTCTTCTCCTTTCGCAGCCGAATGATCTCCAGCCGCAGCAGACGTATGTCTTCCACTCGCTGCTCGTACTGACGTTCGCCTAATAGGTAAACAAAGATTAATAAACATGAAACACGACAACGTGCAACATGAAAGCAATTCATTAAGAATCGGCTACCTACTGAATTGATTTCAGTAATTTTTTAACATATAGCTAGTTTATTTAGTAATAATTAAAAAAAAATCATATTGGATAGGTATATTAGAACAAACGAAATGAAAACTTTATGTAAAATAAGCCCTAATGTCTTGACACTTAACCGTCTCTGTGGCCTAGTGGTTCACACGATTGGTCACAAACCCAGACGTCCCGGGTTCGATTCCCAGCGGAGAGTACACGATTTTGCACTCGGTGTGGTTGGTAGTAGGGCTTGTTAGCCCGCCTGGCTTGCTACCCTATCGTATGTATGTATATATGTTGCCATAAAATCAATGTTTGTAGCAATATTGCGTACCGGCACGGCAGCTACAATAAGATATCCAGTGCCTCAGTAGTTGAGGATCCCGGGTGAAGCGCGCTTTCACCTTCGGAGTGTAGGTACCGCTCCGGTTATGTGTTTGCGTTCAGTTGACGCCTAGTTGACAGCGAGCTGTTTTGTGAGACGGCGACGATCCGTTCCCGAATTGATGTGTGACGTGTTGATGTGTAAGGGTACCGACCTATGTGCAGCGTGACCTCCAGGATCCTGATATGGTTACGCTTAAGGCTTAAACGGCTTACAGCCATCAACAGAAAACTCCTTCCTAAAAAGAGTACCGACCTCTGTGCAGCGTGACCTCCAGGATCCGGATCTTCTCGTACAGCAGCGAGATCTCGTCGTTGCGCCGCACAAGCTGCGCGCCGACCACGTCGCGCTCGTTCATCAGACCCTCCAGCTCTTTCATCAGCTTGGCTCGGGCGGCATCACCCTCCTATGGAGTAAGATGGCGAGTTGAAACACATTTATTAACTATATCGATTTACTTTAATAGGTTCTACCAACAGACACTGGTGATTGCCAAACCGGTGATCCCAGCCTAGTCTCCCTAGCGGCACGTGAAGGGGATACACAGTGTTTTTAGTGGGTAGGCCCCTCCTTTTCCCGAATCCTTGTCGAGATCCTCGGGTCTGGGCAGGAAGGCAGGAGCTAGAGGGGAAAATCCCACATAACCATCCTAATCCCAATCACCATCGCGACCTACATACGTACTGCAGCTTTTAGCACTTAGTTCTTACTACAATGATTCTGTACAGCCTAATCTTTTGAGCTTGAGCTTGGTAGAGGCAAGAGGAGGCCCTCTTGCCTCAGTGCGGCGATGTCTGCCATGGTTTCAGACTGCATCACCAGTCCAGCTCGGTTCATTCATCGTAGCTTCAATAACCCTGACTGCTATGTCCCTCCGGGCGTCGGCCAGCTTTACTAATCACCAACCTGGCCTACATACTGCAGCTTTTAGCACTTAGTTCTCACTCCAACGATCCTGTCGAGCCTGGCCTCCTCCTGCCTGAGCTCGGTGGTGTCTCCCCTGTCCCATGGCATCGGCCAGCTTCACCGATCACTAGCCCGACGTATGAACTGCAGCTTTTAGCACTTAGTTTTCACCCCTACGAACCTGTTGAACCTGGCTGCTTTGAGCCACTGGCGTCGGCTAACTTCACCAAACACCAGCCCGGAGTATGTATTGCAGCTGTTATCATCATCATCATCATCATCATCAGCTCATTTTATGTCCCCACTGCTGGGGCACGAGCCTTCCCTATGGATGGTTAGGGAGAACAGGCCATAAACCACCACGCGGGCCCAGTGCGGATTGGCGGTTGTTAACGACTGCTTATGCAGCCAGGACCAACGGCTTTACGTGCCTTCCGAAACACGGAGGAGCTCGTGATGATAAATTTTTGGTCACCCATCCGATGACCGGCCTTTGCTAAAGTTGCTTAACCTCAGCACTCGCAGACCGGGCGCGTTAACCACTGCGCCATCGAGCTCCTCAGCTGCAGCTGCAGCTCCTCCGCAGCTGTTATCACGTAGTTCTTACCCCAACGATCCTGTTGAGCCTGGCCTCCTCCTGCCGGAGCGCGGCGATGTCCCCGCGGGCGTCGGCCAGCCTCGCGAGGCCGGCCTGTATCTCGCCGCGCAGCTGCTCGCACTTCTTTTGGCACTTGCCAAGGTTCGCTTCGCACGACTTCAGGCCAGTCTCCTTGCCGCTGATGTCCTCTTTGAGCTGTTCGATCTGGTACGCCAGCATCTGGGAAATATTTTTTATTTAAGATAAATCTTATTTTATATATATATATTTTCACGGTTAAAAGCAGAGTGCCTTCATCCACCTGATGTTAAGTGATGATAAAGTCAATGGTGAATGCGCACTTCACCCGGGAACCTCAACTGGCTATCTTATCTCTAGTCGAACGGAACACAGCGACATGCTACAACAATTAATGTTATGGCGACAATAAGTTATGATGGTGGTTGACCTAGAGCCTACCTACCACCAACCAAACCGAGTATACAAACATGTACCCCCCACTGGGAATCAAACCCGGGACCTCTGGGTTCGAGGCCGGTGGTCTTAACCACTAGAAATTGCAGGTTGTTTACTGAACATTGATTGCAGTCTGCAATAGCTCTTATGAGCTCGATGGACACTTCGACAATTCGAGATAGCGTTTGGAAATAGGTACTTTTATATTTTTCAATGGGGTCCTGTTGAACCCTAGTGCCGTCTACAAATATTACCTTTAGTTTTTGTATAGGATTAGGTTTCCTTTATGTGTTTTATGGACTTTACTTGGGTGATCAAGTGGTCCCCAATCCCATATAAATGACATGAACTGCGATCGTTTTTAAATATAGATTCGAATGCTTCAACTGATTCCGGTAAAGTGCGCTTTGAACTTGTGCCTTTACTCATCACTTCCCCTCATCACTCAGATAGATAGATAATACTTTTATAATAAACAGAAACATGAACAACAAAAAAAAATTTACAAAGTTACAATTTGGCGGTCTAAGTATATAGCCTCACACACACATATTTGGTCTGTAAGCACATTTATAATTCACACTTAGACTTCTGAAGAATTGCCCCTGCTTGTCAGACTGATGATAAAGAGCACTCACAAGCATATTACACGCACATCCATGCACCCTCATGCACCACATTAATGTCCATTTTACACTACACACACACACACACACACACACACCCCACTCCCTCACACACACACACATACCCCCCCCCCCACACACACACACAAACACACACATACCACATACATACTCACACACTCACTAGCTCAACTCGCACTCGCACTCGCACTGTTATGTGCGTACCTACCTACCACTGATGTACTTTATTTTTTTGTTTTTTAAATTGTTTTTACCGTTTCAAAGTCATTGTGTTCTATCTGTTTTGTTTTCTAATTTGCTTAAGCGACATAAATTAAATATATAGTTTTACCAAAGAGATTTAATAGGTAAGTAGTTACATGTCTTTAAGTTTTACAAAGTAGGGATCTGTA
The DNA here is from genome assembly GCA_963082485.1 of Eudonia mercurella. Lineage (NCBI taxonomy): Eukaryota > Metazoa > Arthropoda > Insecta > Lepidoptera > Crambidae > Eudonia > Eudonia mercurella. The sequence continues at coordinate 16,888 of CAUJAO010000042.1, forward strand.
ATTGGCAGTAGGTTAAGAATACAATGTAATAACTCAGTTTATAAAGTGCTGTAGATAAAAAAAAAAGTCTTATGGATTTCAAACGATTTCTTCCAGACAACCACTTAGATTCAGATAATTTATTTGCAAGTCACAAGTTAACAAAATGTTACAATAAATTGACGGCAAAGCAACATTGTTAGGCAACGTTTGCCGTTTTACATAAACCTTAAAATAAATTAAATTTAAAATAACATTCACGACATTATTTATTTACTATTTCAATCAATGGATTACCTGTAATTTTAATTCAATCAACTACTAAGATGAAGTAAGTAAGTAAGTAAGTAAGATGAAGTAAGATGAAGACCACGTAATAAAAATGAGAAATAATAAATTGATCCACATAAAAATAGTAGGCTAGCACCTAAAATGCTAAGTTAGCATCTAAATAGTAGTTTA
>CAUJAO010000043.1:0-19714 GCA_963082485.1 Eudonia mercurella
ATACAAAATAAATTTAAAAAAAGATGTACACTAGGTATAATGGAGATTATTGTGAAGCCCACACCGGATTAAATAAAAAGAAATAAGAAAGCGGTATCTACATAAGTTTGATGCCTATAGACGTATGTGAACTGACTTGCTAATTGGAATATAAATACTATTATGATACAATAGAGTGCTCATATCACTCATATTTGAAGTTACTGGTGACTATTTTCATATCAGACTTATGTTGTGGGACTCAGCTGCTGATATTGAAACCATTTTTGTATTTCAGAAAAGAACCACCCTGTTAAGAGATTTAGTTAAGCAGAATACATAACTAGTACTGTTACTCATGTCGGTAAATCAATACAAAAATGAATAAATAAACTATATAAGACTATTGTGTAAGTACTCATATTACTTATTGTGTGTATATATTTTTATTTAATAAAAAAAACCTTACATTTAAAAGTTTCAAATCACTTAATTTAACATTTTTCTTATTGCAATTGAATAAGGTTCAAATCATAATCATCAGCATCTACATTGCCACTGAGGAGCTGGTGTAGTAAACGTGGTAAACGCGCCCGGTCTTCGAGTGTTGAGGTTAAGCAACTTTGGTAAAGGCCGGTCATCGGATGACCAATAATTTATCAACCCGAGCTCTTCCATGCTTTGGAAAGCATGTAAATCGGTACTGGCTACATTAGCAGTCGTTAACAACCACCGCACCGCACTGGGCCCGCGTGGTAGTTAATGGCCCGTTCTCCCTATCCATCCATAGGGAAGGCTCGTGCCCCAGCAGTGGGGACATAATATGAGCTGATGATGACGATGAAGGTCAAACCGTGGCATCTACATTGCCATTAACAGTTTTAAGGTAAAATTATCATATCAAACAGCCCATCTCGCACTGACCTCGCACAGTATGATGCCGAAGGAGAAGACGTCCACCTTCTCGTCGTAGACGTCCCCGTTCATCATCTCGGGCGCCATCCAGTAGGGGTTGCCCACCACCGTGTACCGGCGGCGGGCGCACGCGCCGCGGCGGACTACTCGCGCGAGGCCGAAGTCCGCCACTATTACTGTCTTGTCCTGGCGAGAACACAATATTATATTAATTAGGGTTTATTTATGATGACACACAGAAGGTGACTATTAAAAAGAATTCAAATTATCGAATCTTCTATAGGAAAGCCAATAGTAGGTAGAATGCCAAAGTGAAGATGATCTTCCTCCGAGCTGGGTGGTATAGCTCGGGGACCGAGGTCCAACGGATGTTAGTTAGAGGTGTTATATATAGCGAAGTTTCACGTGGCACTACATCACGTGACTTGCATGCTTCGTTTTGGCGGCTATTTTAATCATTTGAATTTTAATGGCGATTTTCCTACAAAATAAAGAAATTCACAACGAATTAATCAAATTACAAATTTAATATACCGTGCGTTTTCGATCACGTGGTCAATCATAACAATTTAATTATTTTTTAAATTATTTTTTATAAAAATATACTTATTTTAAAATTATGTGCTGGCTATATCGGTTTAAAAAATGTTTACTGTTAATTTAACAACAGTTTGATGTATATTTTGATTGTAGTCATATACCCAATGACACATAGTAGGCAGGGTCGGTACTCACGGCGCGCACGAGGCAGTTGTGCGAGTTGAGGTCGCGGTGGATGACGCGGCGCCGGTGCAGGTAGCGCACGCCGCGCGCCACGTCGCGCGCCAGGCGCCCGCGCTGCAGCCAGCTCAGTGGCGCCGCGCCGTCCTGCCCGCACAACCATTCACTTATGGCTTCGCACCATCGGCACATTTAGCCGTGTCAAACTCATTTTTCTTACAAGTAATACATAAATAAATTTTATTTTTTATTACGGTTTACAACTATTTATATAAAAAATATTGAACTATGTAAAATCTTAAAGCTAATTACGAACCCCCACAATTAACGAAACAATATTTATTTAATTAAAATAATCTAAACAATATTTAGTCCAGCCGTGGACGTCTTTTGGCTGAGATGATGATGATGATGATGAAACAATATTTCCTTCCTGTATGATGATGAATGATAATAGAAATGAGAAGTGAGAAATAGTAATATACCCCCCGACCCCTCGAGTGTCCCAGTAAATATGTAACTTCTTGAGAGAATTTAATAAGTGACGTCGCACTGTTTTGCTTCATTTGCCAACACTCACGAACACTTAACGGTAACACAATTATTTCGTCATAACACAAATTTTAGAAAATAAAACAAAACTGCAGACATGACTCTTCACTTTCTCGTCACGAAGTCCGAACTATTAGTTATTTTAACATAAACTAAAGTGTTTTTTTTTAATTAATAATTTGTGGTTTTAAGCCAGCAAATTTGCTAGTAGCACGAAGCCATCAACTAAGGGAAAAAAATAAAGTAACAATTTGTGTTAGTATGTAAGGTTGTTTGTTATGTTAAAATTAGATTTAATTTATTATGGATATAGGTATATAATTTGTTATTGTAACTAGCGTAAGTTTAATCGTGTCAAAACTTGTCGAGACAAATTGTAAGTTGAATTAGGCAATCACAGTAAAGTTCACCTGTTAGATAGTAAATTTAGTATGGAAATTTGTACCGGCCATAGAATCACCTGTGACAACACGTCGTTAGTTGCCATACCTATAAATTGTACTTAAGTAGTGCAGTTTGATTGCAAAGGCTCGCCTCTCGGCCTTCCGAGAGGCGAGCGATCCGATAGCCTTCACAGCCCTTCAGGCTAAAGGCATCCCCAGGGGTTGTTACCGGGTCGGTCTTCTTATAAAAGATCAGCCCCGGATCCTCGTGAAAATAAGAATTACTTCAATGCAGTAACGTGTGAATCTGTGTGCAGATTTTCCCCTGGGTAAACAAAAAAAAAAATGCAAAGGCAATGTATTCGATTTAGTCCGAGCTCTACTCTTCACTTGTAAACACCGTCGAATAAAGAAAATACTATCCTGAAGATTCTTTCTCTGCAAATACCAGCACCTACACCTGAACTTGAAGCCTACCACCTTGCCTGGCAAGAGCTGGATGAGAGTAGCCGCGGATCGTGCTCAGTGGCGTGCACTTGGAGAGGCCTATGTCCAGCAGTGGACATGTGTAGGCTGATGACGATGATGATGCGAGAGTCTGGCTCGACTGGGTGAAGGCGGGGTGGTACCTGCAGCAGCTGATGCAGCGTGCCGCCGGCCACGTACTCGGTGACGAGGTGCAGCCGCTGCTCGCGGTACAGCACGCCCACCAGCCGCAGCACGTTGGGGTGCGACAGCGAGCGGAGCACCGCCACCTGCGACAACACGCAACCAATTATATATCAATACTAATATAATAAAGCTAAAGAGTTTGTTTTTTTTAATGAACGCGCTGATCTCTAGAACTTCCAGTCGGATTTGGAAAAATATAGGGTATTTTACATCACGTTGTGACCCTTAAAAAGTATTACAAAACGCTAAGCGAACCCAAGAACTAGCGCGTTTGGGTGACGTAATACGACGCGATGTGAGTCGAACAGCTAGTCATGAATAAATACTTTCTATTTCTGCTTCAACACGCTCAAAACATGACAGGAGACTAAATGGTTTTGTAGTCTCAACGCTTAAGCCTTACAGATAAACAAAGAGTAAGCTTTGATTACTTATTCTGGGTTTTGTCTCTTTTTCTCCAATTTGAAATGACGTTTACGAGACAAGACAAAAACACGGAATAACTATTTGAAGTTTATCCTTTGTTTATTTGTAAGGTACTAAGGGCACATACATATTTTTATATATATACTAGCTGACCGGCGGACTTCGTACCGCTTTGACAGTTAACGTTTCCATGACAACAAAACAAACAAATCATTCGTCCGCTTAAGAACACCCGTATCTCATATTGAACCCCTATAGCAGCGCCACCTACCGGGTCCAATTGTAAATCTAAACCATTCTCGAATCTACTTGAACACACACAGAATATTTCATTCAAATCGGTCCAGCCGTTTAGGAGTTTAATTTCTATCTAATAGAAGATATATAATAGTTTTTTCTTTGTGTGTTTGAGTTGGTTTGTGGATGGTTTCGATTCACAATTGTACCCGGTAGGTGGCGCTGCTATAGGGTTCTGGTGGCTGCTATAAGGACGATGACGACTTGGCTAGTGGATTTGTACTTCCTAGAGGAAGTTCCGCAGCGCCTCGTCGTCGACGCGGTCCAGCTGCTTGAGCACCATTGGACCACTAAAAACCATTATACTTCCTCTAAATATTGTAGCAAGGGTGAATCGTGACCACTATCAAGCATTCTGTCCGGCGTTCACCCCGACAACGATGATGATGATGATGGTGAGCTGGCTAGAGTGGATAGTGGGCCTGTACCTCTTGAGATAGTTCCGCTGCACCTTGTCGTCGACGCGCTACAGTTTCTGAGTACCATCACCTCGCCTTCATGTAGGATAGAGCCCAGCAGTTCGACGTTTATAGACTGACTAGTGGTTCCCCGACCCACGCGTAGTATCGCGTCGCCCGAATGCGCCAGTACTTCGTATTCGATTAGCGTTTTTTCTGATTTTTTTTTACTCGGCTCTTATGGCGCCGACAAAAAAAAGTCAAAAGTGTAGTCACGGTTAAGTTGATATATGATGAAAAATCTATCGTATTACATAAACAAAATATATATTTAGTATCAAAGGGAACGTGTTTACAATTAGTCCGACCCATAAATTCATAACGCACTATAGTTTTTTCTACAATATCATTTAATACATACATACATACATACCATCACGCCTTTTTCCCAACGGGGTAGGCAGAGACCACATCCTTCCACTTGCTACGGTCCTGACACACCTCTTGCGCCTCCTCCACTCTCATTACTCCTTTCATAGATGCTCGTCGGTTATGGGTACTCCTGACCTGACCTTTTCTTAGTACGTCTTGGACTTGTCCTAAGTACGTCCGTCTAGGCCTACCCTTTCCAACAGCTCCATCCACCCTCGCCTTGTAAATTTGTTTCGTTAATCGCCTTTCATCCATCCTTTCCATATGCCCAAACCATCTTAGCATTCCTATCTCAATTTTAGTGACAACATCCTCTTTCACACCACAACGCTCTCTAATTTTGCTATTCCTCATTCTATCACTCAATGTCACTCCTGCCATACTTCGCAATGCTCTCATTTCCACTGCATTTATCCTACTTTCATCCTTCTTTTGCCATACCCAACTCTCACTTCCGTACATAAGCGTCGGCACCAACACCCCCGCATGAACAGCCAGTCGCGCCTTCTCTGACACTTTCTGACTGTTCATAAAGGCATGCAGCGCTCCATTCACCATATTCCCTGCATTCACTCTTCTATCAATATCACCCTCATGCCTTCCATCCCTCGTGAACCTAGTCCCCAGATACACAAATTCTTTCACTTGTTCTACTTTTTCACCTCCAATTAAAACATCACATTCTGTCATATCCTCCTCTCTTTCAAAAACCATGGTTTTTGTCTTACTTACGTTCACTTTCATACCTCTCGCTTCTAACGACGCATTCATTAATGTTACCATTTCCTGCAACTCGTCGGCCGACGACGCAAGTATGACTTGATCATCAGCGTAGAGAAGGCATTTAACAAGCAACCCATCCATTCTCAGTCCATAATCACTATTTTTCAGATCTGTCAAACAGTCATCCATGAATAGGTTGAACAGCCATGGGGACGCTACACAACCCTGTCTAACCCCTTTATGGATGTCAAACCAGTCAGTGTACGCCCCGTTTATTCTGACGCAAGCACTGGAACACTTATAGAGAGATTTCAGCGCTCGTATCAGACAGCTGCTCACCCCATGCGCGGATAAAGACAACCATAACTCATTCCTTTTCACCCGATCATAGGCTTTTTCCAGGTCCACGAAAATGCAATAGACTTTTTGGTTTTTGGCCAAAAATTTTTCCGCTATGCAACGCAAGGAAAAAACCTGATCCGTACATCCCATTCCCTTTCTGAATCCCGCTTGTGCATCCCAAATCTTTTCTTCCGTCTCTTTCACAACCCTATTAATCAACACCTTAGCATACAGTTTGCCGACAACACTGAGAAGGCTGATTCCGCGGTAATTTTTGCAGTCCTGTTGTGATCCTTTCCCTTTGAAAAGCGGCACGATCACGGCCTTGCACCAATCTTCTGGTACCTGGCCGGCCTTCCAACACAAATTAAAAAGGTGGTACAACTGACTAGCTGTTATGCCTCGCCCGGCCCTCAGCATTTCAACAGATACTCTATCATACCCTGCAGCCTTACCAGCTTTCATACTTTTCAACGCTATCACTATCTCATCCATACAAATCTCACCCTCACCTCCATTTCCTTCCACGGACGGCTCATCTATTTCCGCCACTGCATCATCTCTTTCAAACAAACTTTCAAAATACTCCTTCCATCTCCGTAAGATACACTCTTCCTCTTTCAAGATCCTTCCATCATCGCCTCTGATTTTTGTAAGCTCTGCTACGGTCGATGCTCCCCTAGCAGAACGTACTGACTTCCAGAAAAACTTGACATTTGTCCGGAAATCTTCAGTAAGCCTCTTATCAAACTCATCCTTTCGTTCTTCCTTACTTTTGTTCACTACATCCTTCACAATTCCTTTTAATCTTTTGTACTCCTTTTTTGCTTCAACCACATCTCTATCTGTCGCCTTTTGCATTCTTTGATTAGCTCTTATAGCTAGCCAATCCAACCAAGCTTTCTTCTTTTCATCTACTGCCACCTGCACACTCTTGTTCATCCACATACTCTTTTTCTTACCACCTTTCCTTCTTCTCGTAGTTCCACATATACCCACAGCCGTACTTACTAATCCATCTTTAACACAGCCCCACAAATCTTCAATGTCTTGCAGTTTTTCTAAACCTTCAGATCGCTCTCGTAACCTCTTCACATACTCGTCTTCCACACCCTTTTCTTGCAGTTTCTCCACCTTTACACGTTCCAGAACACCCGTACACACTGGAGCTCTATGACGCCACTTATTAAAGAGACCACTCATTCGTGCTAGCACCAGGAAGTGGTCTGTGTCGACGCCAACCCCGCGATACACCCGGGTGTCCATAACATTCCTCCTCAATCGTTCGTCCACAATCACATAGTCAATCATGCTCCTCGACACACCTTCTTCTCTTGTATACATATGAATTCTTTTATGCTCAAACATGGTATTCATCACACACAAATTCCATTCCATGCAAATCTCTAATAAACTCTTACCATTGTCATTCACTCTATCGTCACCATGTACACCAAGAACCTTTTCATACCCATCTCGCTTTCTACCTACCCACCCATTAAAGTCTCCTAACATAATCACTCTCTCATTTTGCGAACATTTTTGTAACGTCTCTCTCACACTATCCCAAAACTCCTCCCTTTCTTTTTGGGCTTTTACAGTGGCGTTGGAGCCCGTATCTGTGGGTGCATACACGCCAAGAACGAAGATACGAGTCAACCCAACTTTTAGCCGCATCCAGAGGAGTCTCGGGCTTACACACTCATACTCATTTACACACTCGGCCATTCGCTCGGAGACAATAAGGCCTACTCCTTGAGACCCTCGGCTGTTGGCCGAAACTCCGGACCAGTAAGCCATATAGGGTCACATCCTTTCCGTTTAGTCTCATTCACACAAAGAACATCAATGTGCCTTTCATCCATCATGTGACATACTTCATCAATTTTGTCATTAATTCCACCCCTTACATTCAACGTAGCGAAGCGGCTCTCCGTGGGCCGCTTTTCGCCCCCGCGGAGAACGAGACGTGATGGGTTGCGAACCACACCGCCGCCAACTGGATTATTTAAAAAAAAAATTGTGTCCATTGCGTTCCCACGAGCAGCAAGGGATATAAATTGTCAGTCCCAGCAGAGCCCCGCATGCCAGGATAAGGCTAGCCTGATTCTGGGGTCGCCCAGCCCCAGGGCGGTTTGGCCGCTTGCGACTAGGCTTGCCCCTAGCCACGCATCCATCGGTACGGCAGGCCTTGGATTGGCGGAATAGGTAGGGAAAAACAGGGAATAGGAGAGGATTAGAATTGAACATAGGAATTGTTTTGGGCACGGATAGGAAGAAGGTAACAACGGATATCACTGTCTCGGAAGGATTGGGGGGAGACAGTAATAGCTCGGGGGCCGGGGTCGCGTACCCGTATACCATGCCTCAGCTACCGGACAAGTAGCTAGGATGAATATCCTATATATCATTTAAAGTTAGGTAAAAATCATGAAAACGAGTGGCGGCGTTTAGCTGGATATCTTATAGTTTATCAAAATTTTTATACCTCTAATTATGTCTAAACAATCACCAATGTCTTGACAAATCGTCAGTCTCACATTTTCGATTTATCGAGCGGTTTTTTTAAATTATTATTTTTCAAATTAACACGTTAAATTCTCCATAAAAATATAGTATAGCCGCGCGGCATTAAATAAATATGGACGAAGACATTTCAAATAAAATATATGACACTTGTCACTTACGGACGGCGCACCCTTAATGGTCATAGGTCATAGATTGAATAGCCTTATAGCTTTCCACAAAACTAAGGCTATCAAATGCAAAAATATTTTTTCAAATCCGACAGGTCGTTCTAGGTACTTATTTGCGCGTTCAAACAAAAAAACAAACTCTTCAGCTTCATATATTAGTATGGATGATGCTGATGGTGAAGACCTGGATGCTGTGGGCCCGTACCTCTTTGAGGAAGTTCCGCTGCGCCTCGTCGTCGACGCGGTACAGCTGCTTGAGCACCATCACCTCGCCGGTGGTGCGGTGGGTGACCTTGTACACCTGCCCGAAGAACCCTGCGCCGAGCAGCTCGCCCTGCACGTAGCGTACGATTACTCAAACTTACATAAATTAAATAAATAAAAATAAACATCAATTATCTAGCCCAAAAGAAGCTTCGTTATGAAACTCGTTAAATGGTTACTAGACAACGGATAAACATACTTAAAATGCTTAAATACATACTCATAGTACATAGAAAACACCCAGACCCTAGACAATTTAGAAAAACAATAATTTCTAAATTGACCCGTCCGGGGATCGAACCCGGGACCTCAGAGATGGCGACACCATAAAAACCGGTGTGCAAACCACTCAACCAAGGAGGTCGAGTTTGATTTGAGGTTTGAATTGATTGTTTTTGACACATATACAAATACAGGTAGACTTATTGAAATGGAACGTCTAGACGTGTGAACTGGAGCCTAATGAAATCCTGTATTTGAGGGCTCCGGGACTCACCCTAGGATAGACGAGTGTGTAACTTTATACATATAATAAAATACTACTTTGAAGGTGAGTAATTTTTAGTTAAGATAATCTGTCACTTCTGTCTTTTCTGTCACTTTCGTATCTGTCAAAGTGCTATTGGGAGAGGGAAATCTCGACAGGCCCTACTACGATGAGATAAGATCTGTCACTTGATCTTGCAAAAATAAGCCTTGTTGTTTTATTCAAGGGCTCATAGTCATCATAGCACCTGATACAGTACAATTCATAGTCCACATAGTACTTTTAGAGGTTTATTTACAACAACACACAAACACCTGGTTTTGCTAAATGGGCTAAAAAATATCTGTAAATTGATAGACCGATTCTTAATAAACTAGGGTACTGGCACCAGTGTTCGACACTTCAAGACCAGTGCTCGACACATTTGTCGACGCCAAACAATAATGTCATTGACATTTTGCGGGATGACAGCTGGAAAGCGGTCGGTATTCAATAGTTGCTAAAGATTAAAGTGTTGCTGACCCTATGTGTAACGATTAAAAGAAAAAAATGTCGATCATTGGATCCTGTTAGGTGCCACTATCCTACTCGTACTATCAAAGTGAATGAAGAGTGAATTTTGAAGGTGTCGTTGGTATAAATATTTCTCAGTAAAACAATTTAAATTACTTAATTCAGACCTTAAAAAAAATAAAAAAATGTAAAATTATTAAATCTCTGATAATATTTGCCACTGGAATATACACTGGTGTATACATATCACAAAATTATCACATAGATAAAGTAGAAGATTCGAAGGCATTATTTCAAAAAGCGCAAGACTTTATCCAGTCTAAATTGGGTGATGTTAAAGATGGAAAGAAAGGTGACAATGACTGATAGATAAAATTAAAAAAAAACAATGTTGTTACTGTAAATACTATGTAACAGAACTTTACAATGATATTCTAATTAAATTAGCAATATAAACATGAAAAGTGTGCGTTAATTATGTTCGACGTGTTATAGTATGTTGTAAGTCAGACCTGCAGCAGGTCGTTGGCGCGGAATACGGTGTAGGGCGGGGCGGCGTGCGCGCGGAACGAGCACGCGCGCCCCAGCGCCTCGTCCGCAGCGTCCGCGCCCGACACGCTGCACACATTACGTGGAATCAAAAAAACAGTAAGCAAAAGTAAGTAAATAACCTATGACTGTCCCGAGCCGTGGCAACTGCGAGTTGTTCTCTTAGTGCAACAAGAAGTGAGCGAGCTTACCGCTCCGGTAACCTATCTAGATATTAGGTAGTGGAATATACGTGTCCACTGGGCTACTAGCTCGAGACATTAGTCTTAAAAGTACCGGATGAAGAATGCGCTTCGGCGCGTCTTGATCTGGCGTTATGACCTGATGGTCCTTTGTGCTTGCGCAAGGACGTCTGACACCTTACTTTATAGCCTAACGGTTGGTGGGGGGTGTCAGTATAAACTTTAAAGTAGTGTGTAGCGGGTTGTCCCGCTGCTGGAGTGAGCGAGTTTACAGCTGCGCAGGCTTATTACCGAAAAAAGCAACCAGTTGTTAATCCTCACTAATATTATAAATGTGAATGTGAGTTTGCAAATTCTACCAAGAAAACTGCGTTAGGTCTTTGTAAAGTCCCACTTATTTACTGATACCTATTCAACGGGCTTGAGGGGAATAACGTTTACTGGTTTACCACAAAACGATAGAAGTTAGGCACTGCTAAAAACAGCTGTCACTTTTTAGCTAATACTTTTAGACAGAGACACAATATTTTAAACTCGTATTAAGTCATTGTTGAACTTTAAACACTGTTTTGTAGTACAAAGTTTCACATTTATTGTTGTGGCAACTATTACTATTACACAACTCTTGTTATGACGACAGACTTAGCTCAGATTTAAAGCCTTTAAAAAACCTATTCAGTTCATATAATAATGATTCATGTATTGCAGCATCACAAGCATTTGAGTCACAATAGGAAAACAATTGAAATTATCCAAAGTGACCTCATTACACCTGCAGGGTTCTACTCAGTTTCATCCTAGCGGCACGTGAAGGGGATGTACAGTGGTTTTTAGTGGGTAGGCTTCTCCTCTTCCCGAATCCCTGTCGAGACCCTCGGGTCTGGGCAGGGAGGCGGGAGCTGGAGGGGAGAACCCTATATAACTAGCGCCTCCCTGGGCACGGTGGTACTCGGCCGACGAGTTTTTCACTGTCAATAAAATGTAAGTTAAAGAGTCAGTCGATCGCAACTGTACTGAGAGACAAGTGCATGTCTTATGATCCACTATTCGATTACGTTAACGAAAACGAGGATTTGTATTGAAGCAGCGTCTCTTGTGGGACAGTAAAGTGTTGCCATACACACTAGACTCCCTGATTGTTGTGTTCCGAAAGTTAGAGATAAGATATCCAGCACCTCAGTAATTGAGGATTCCGGGTGAAGTGCGCTTCTAGCTTCAGCCTTATCATTACATAACATCAGCAGGTGAGATGAAAGCCAAGTGCAAGGGCCCTGTTAGATCTGCATCCTTACAGTTAAGGCGCTGAACACTCAAAAATGCGCTTCTTTATGCATGTTTTCTACAAAAAGTATAAAACATAAAACGCCAAGAAAAATATATATTATACATAATAGACTATATTAGCAACAATGTTGTTGTTCCCAAAATGCAGAATGATAGAAAATAATCCAAAGTGTCTAATAACATGATTATCTTTTTTATTTACTAAAATACGTCGATGAAATTAACGTAATATACATAATATTTTTTAGTTTTATTTTTTTTGGCAAAACATCTAGTTTAAAAAAAAATAGCGTTTTCATGTATTTCACTTGAATCCAGTGGATCATGCACTATTGGCATCCCTTTTTATTGTATGCAGATCGACAGAGAGCGCTGTTTCATGGACAACAATCACAAATTGGAGAAAATGTGGCTCGCCACAGTACTCACGCGTCCAGCAGCTTCGACATGCTGCTACTCCGCTCCTTGTCCCCCAGCAGGGGCGACGCGGGCGCCTGCCGCCGCTTCATGCCCCGCGACTTGCCCCCCTCCTCACCGCGCCTCTTGAACAACCTCTCCTTCCTCCCTGGCGCATCATCCGTCTCCCTCTCGGAAATATCCGTCTTCGCGTCTTCTCTCAATATCTTACTTTCTACTAGACTTTTGGTATCAGCTTTTGATTTGTCTTCTTCGACGTTGGAATGTGTGGGAGGCGGTTTGTCTATGGTATTATTGTTTGTTGTCTCTGGATCGTGCTCTATGGTTAACTGTTAAAAGATAATTCAGGTTTAGAAAGCGGAGTCGAGTATAAGTGGAGTTTGGATGTTACGGATGAGCTTGGTGTTGACAGGTATGTGTTGTTGCCAGAAGTATATTTATTTATTTATTTATTTAATTATTTATTTATTGGCATACACAACAGGTAACAATCAAATAGAAATAGAAATCAGGAATTATAATAGTTTAAAACTAGATCAAGACCCAAAAACGTGTACACACAGCATTATATAAAATTTTGCGCAAACATACCTACTTGTCACCACGACAGCATTAAAAATTAATACTCAAATTTATTAAATAAATCAAATTACAATAAATTACATTAGATTACAAAAATTTAAATTACAATGAATTAAATTACAATGAGTTACAATTAATTTAATTAAATTGGATTCCAAAAACATACAGTGAAACAAAACATTTAACAACAGAATAACATTTATACAATTTCAGAGAGTACCTCTCTGACAGTACGGTAAAACATGGCGAGGGTCGGCACAAAAATGTCCAGGTCACCGCCAACCTGCGACAGCTCATTGTATGTACGACACATGCGTACAACGGGATTGTAAAAGGAGGTATTATTCCTATAGACTTGCAAGATAAAGGTCTGTTTTTTACGGTTACGCAAGGGGATTCTAATATTGAAATTGAGAAGTGACAATAAGCTTGGGGAGTTAAATAAGGAATGCACTATTTTGTATAAGTGAAGGAGATCCTGTTGCTTGCGCCGCACGCACAAAGAGGTAATTCGGAAATGCTGAAGTCTATCGGAATAAGAGTTGAGACGGCGGCCAAGGCCTGATCTGTAAGACAATATTCTTAGACACTTCCTTTGAACACTCTCTATTATGTTTGAGTGGGTTACATAGCTAGGTGACCAAATCACAGAACAGTACTCAAGTTTACATCTGACAAGGCTGTAGTAAAGATGCAAGAAACCCACATTCTTTTTAAAATGTTTTGTGGCTCTAGCGACAAAACCTAGAGTTTTACAACCTTTCAATGCAATATGGTCACAGTGATCTCTAAAAGTCAGCTGCTGATCAAACAGAACACCAAGATCCCGCACAACCGAAGACCTATGCAACAAGTGACCATCTAGTGAGTAGTCATAGTAAATTTTGTGCTTCTTCTTTTTTGTAAAAGAAATTATATGACACTTATCAATGCTTAAATGCATTTGGTTGCACTGACACCATTCAGTAATGGTGTCAAGATCACTCTGAAGAGTGATACAATCGTTGGTGCTTCTAATTGTCGCATATATCTTCAGATCTTGTTGCCAGGTGTGTTGTGCTGGCCGGAGTTTATGGTACAGATGTGCGTGATATTGCTAGTGAGGCGATGCCAGATGTGGTATTGGCAGGAGTCTGTTGTGTTGTTAGGTGTGTTGCGGTGTTTTCAGGAGTATATGGTGTTGCCAGACGTACATAGTGTTACCAGATGTATGTTGTTAACAGGAGTGTGTGGTGTCGGCCGTAGTTTGAGGTACTGCCAGATGTGCATGATATTGATAGTGTGTATGATGTTGTCAAGAGTGTACCTGGTGTTTCAAGAAGAGTGTGGTGATGCCAGATGAGCGTGGTGTTGCCAGGTGTGGCGTTGGCAAGTCTGTGCTGTTAGGTGTATGTTGTGTTGCGGTGTAGCCAGAAGTATACGATGTTGCCAGTTGTATGTGGTGTTGCTAGGTTCATTGTGGTGTAGCCAAGTTTGTGTGTCGTACCTGCAGCACGGCATCTGGCGTCGCCAGCGCTCGGTCCAGCCCGGCGCGGGAGGCCGGAGCTCCATTGATCTCCAGCACGCGGTCGCCGATGTGCAGCGTCAGCAGACCGCACGACGCGTCGATGCTGCACCGGGAAACATACATACATACAATCACGCCTGTGTGTGGGATAGGCAGATCACTAACAGGAGCCTGTTAATACCTGTATACTCGTGATCCCGATAATCGCAGAAAGCGCCGTGCATAGAACTCAAAAAAATTATGAACATGCCTGCAAAGCAACATATGGGCGAGATATTGAGGTTGTAAAAGTAAAAATGCAAAGTGACAACCCGGGTCCAACTGTCTTGTCTGATACATTAATTTGTCCTTGGTCGTCAACCTCATACGTATACCATACCATAGCCATGCAGTCAAGTAAAATTAACACCGTGATAAATATGCATAATCATATTTACGTAGTATTTCCTTTAAAAATTCCGAAATCAAAATTTATTTTATTACATTATTTTTGTTCAACGTGATATGTTTTGCCTTCTGTTTCGTTTGGACCATAGAATTAACGACCAAGAACAATGTATCAGCTGGTCCTAGGGTCATCACTTTACAATGTTACTATGAAACAACAAAAACAAACAAACTCAATATCTCGGCCATACCCCCTAGTCTGTCGAAACGCCATATTATGGTACGTAACAATTGTTAACTGGAGCTAAAGTTTGTTCAGGTATGTACATAATTTTCTAGGGTAGTACGCACGGTATCTTATCTGCCATTATCCGGTTTACACAGCGCACAGGTATCACTAAGTATTACTAAACATCCTGTACATACATAGCCTCATATAGTCAGCAGCAAAGATCTCTTAACACTATAGCACTACGTAAAGCTGTTTAATGCGATATCTTGATAGAAGTACACACGCTTGTACATGGACCCATCCAAAACTGTCAAAGGAGATGTTTAATTATTTGCCAAGACCTAGTACACTTACTAAAATAAATTTATAAAATACATGTATTTAGTTAAATCAAGAAATATCCCAATATGTTTTATCATTTAGGTGTCAGAATAAAAAGAAAGATAATTTTTATATTACCGAAAAACATACTTTTTGTTTTGACAGCTACTTGACATTGACAGAATACCATCTGCCATCACGAAAGTTGTTATATTTTGTTATTTCAAATACTTCTTACGTAAAAACTGTTCATTTATTTGAAGAAAATCATTTCGAATAAGCTTATTCCATGTGTTGGCTATCTTTCGGTATTATGTACACACGGCGGCAGATCATCCTACCCAAAACTGTCAAATTTCTACAATAAATTTTGAACTTTATTGTTTGGTTATAAGGATTAATATTCATTGGAGAAATTTGAGAGGTTTGGGTAGGTTGATCTGCCGCCGTCTGTACAAGGTGTTGCCAATTTCTCCATACAAAATTAAACATCTCCTTTCCTCAATAAACTTTGAACTGTATACGGTTGATTATTTATTGAAGAAATTTGACAGTTTTGGATGGGTTGACGTGAAGGCGTCTGTACAAGGTTTCTAACAAACCAGATGAAGCGTTGGTAGCTAAATGGATGGATGCTAATCGTGATTCAATCCCGTCAGCTCCGTTAAACTACTGACGTGTACCCATGCGTAACACAAGCATATTATTTGAAAAAAGACAAAAGTGTTGAAAAAATTCCACGAGCGGAACTCGAACTCGCACCCCATGACATGCCGGGTCATGTGCACCGCCAACTATGCTATCGTATACTCGCCGAAATCAATCAACACAATCTACTTTTACTTTATAAGCATTATTCAATGTCGACAACCACGTCATCAACATCCGATCTTAATATCTTTACAAATACTGAAAGATCAGTTAAGAATTAGGCAAGCTATATCTATGATTATTTACATATAATTTTACGCAAGTATTGTTGCGAATAAATTGCAATTTGAAAAAAAAAGATTGATTTCGGCGAATTGGATTGGGCCACGATAGCATAGTTGGCGGTTCACCTGACCCGACATGTCATGGGGTGCGGGTTCCCGCTCGTGGAATATTTTCAACACTTTGTCTTTTTCAAATTGTAATTTGTTCGCAACAATATTTGCGTACAATTATATGTTACATGTACAATCACAAGCATATTAGCTTTCTAGATGGATTAACAGGACTATTGTTAATGTGTTAATAGCAACAATAATAATAATCGTTATAAAAACAATAAACAAATCTGACGCAATCTCCGCTAGAGTCATCGGCCATTTTAACAAACAGTACAAACAATTATAAGCAACAAATCATGCAGTTTACTCATAATAACATTTAAAAAAAATACAATATAAAATTGTAATTTTTGCATTTACAAGACAAAATATTTTAAAAATATAGACAATTCGTTTTAATTACTTTCCTGTCCCGTGAGCCACATGTAATACATAACAATATAAATTGTGTTTTTTTATTGTTATCATTTTTGGACAGCGAAGTTTTTAAAGATACGTTATTTGATTAACGCAATTCCGGTTTATTATAATATAATACAATTATAATGTGCTAAATTATCAAGCTTGCAACGTAATAACCTAAATGAGTGAAATTGTAAGTTCGTTAACCTATTATTCACACATTAAATAACCATAAATACTGGAGCTTCTATTTTACTATTTTAGAGCTATGTGAGTTTTGATACTTATGATTTCAACTAACACAAAAAAACAACGACCGAATACCTAAGAGCTGAAGCGTCGAATACCCAGACACAATAGAATTTTAATTGTTATCGGCCACCTGCTTGTCGCTCGACGCTCAAGGGGATAATCAACAGATAAAGAATCACAAACAAATTGGTCAGGTATAATATGTAACCAGCTACATTGTCCACTTGCAACAATATTTGGGCAGAGTATGTAATTAAGAATATAATTATCATTAGCATGCAATAATAAAAACTTGTACAAACAAACACAACAAAGTCACTGGAGAACACACAACAAACACAGAAGTCACAGATCACCAAAAAAATAATATTTCTATTTTTTATGTTTAGTTTTTTTGTATAAATGTAGTTAATTAATTACACGTACTGATAACTTGATTACTATAATATTTAGTTCAAATCTAAGACACTGTCACTATTATTATCACATGGAAGCCTATGTCCAGCAATGGACTAGTATAAGCTGACGAAGAAGATGACAGTCCAAATCTCACTAAAAACGTTAATCTTTTGTAAACTCTACTATGTAACGTGTCACACGCTACTGTATGTCAAGAGGTAAACGATGCTCGTTAACGCATCGTGACGTCACAGTTGGGTCACCTTATCAGCTCATTACAGCAGAATGTGACGCACAAAGTCAAAGCAAAGAGCCATTTCACATTTCAGTATTAACCCATGAACACTCCAAAGTTCACATTCTTTCAAACCTATAAGTCAATTTTAATGAAAGAGATAAGTTTTTTTTTTTCAATTAAAATTTCATTAAATCAGTTGAACAAACGTTTTTAAATATGTTTCCACTTAACTATCAACTAATTAGGAACACATTAATAAAACGTTTGTTCAACTAATTTTATGAAATTTTAATAGAAAATAATATATTAGATTGTAAATCCAACAAAAACATACTTAAACTTAAAAACTGTGTGTACTACACAAAAAAAAATTGTTCTGAGTTAAAAAAAACTTATAAACATATTTTAACTTGCAATTCCAAACAACTCGTTTCCGTTTTGTGACTCAATTTAAAACCGATCACCGCCATTACGTATTTACCCTTAGAGTGAGGAATGCATTCTCGATCTCGCAAGATCTCAGCCAAATTTCAAACAAGATCTCGCAAGATTAACGAGAGTAGCTGGTTATTTAGCTTTCGTAACCTCTTAAATGGCGAAATCTCGCGTTCCCTGCATTTCCTCACACAAGGCTTTTTTAAAAAGCGTATGTGCACAATATAAAACGCTTATAATATGGCTTGTACAATATATTCGATAAATTAATAAAAGATAAAGGATCCGGAAGAAAAATACACCTCGAAAGTGGTCCTGTTCGCTCAAAATCTGAATTAAATATAAAGATTAAATTAAGGTTGCAAAATATTTGTACTTAATATTTACTGTCATCGCCTTCCCCGATCCGATCCGAACCCTTCGGAGAATCTAGTAGGGCACGGGGACGCGCACTAGTGCGCGATGCCGTTCCCTCTAGAAAACCTCCGAAGGTGATTCGTTTCACACGGCTTGAGGGACCTATACGTTCCTCGCCGCCCCCAAAAAAGCCCGGTGAAGCTAAAAATGCCGTCTGAGGCAATCAGCAATCTCTCTCAAAAAAAAAATGTCATCGCCACAAACGTCATTGTGGCTCCGTGGCGCCAAAGTCGCCTACCGTTTTTCAAGCGCTCATCGGAAATCTAGTACATAATTGATCGAAGTACAATATGATAAACTATATGATATTATAAGCGAAAAGCCAGTACGCACGCACACACAAACACACACACCGTACCTACGGCATGAGAAGTGTAGGCAGGCGGCAAACGCGGCGCGCAGCACGCCCCGCGCCGCGCCGCACCCGCCCAGCGCGCTGCCGCCCTCACGCGTTAGTACACCGGCCACCGGGGCACACGGTAAGGACACCCAGAAGGTAAGCTTTTCTATTATACCTAGCTCGGCAAACGACTCCACTCCACCTCCAACAATTCATTATTATTTGTATTTTATACTTAGTTTTGACGTCAATCGATTTGACTTTGAGTTTGATGTTAAGTGGAAATGGAGTCGACTGAGTGGTCTGCTCTTGCATACTTGTCTTATTTTTATTATTATTAATTATAGTTTAACTTTGTTTTTTCTTAGACAGATTTTGACTTTTACTATTACTGTATGACGTTGTAAAAAAAATAAACTGGTAAATGATGTTTTTGCAAACTTATTTATATTATTTATTTATTTTATCTTTTTTGTGTTTTTATCTGTGATGGAAAGTGTCCTTTTATGGCTACGCTGTAAGGGAGAAAAGAGCTTGACACTTGCAGAGTTTCTTGCCGGTTCTTCTCAGTACAAGGTCTCCCGCCCAGAGTAGACTTACAAATCGATGGCATAATGACGTTCATAAGAGCTATTAATTGTAGCCTAAACTGAATAAATGATTTTGAATTTTGAATCTCAAAAAATATATCCGAGCGTAGCTGTTGTGAGATTCCGTGCCCGCGAGAGGTTGCCTGTGCGCGTGGCTCGAGCGCGTTGGGGGTGAAGCTTGCCTTCTGCAGTCTCCTTATATTGTGCCAGGGGTTAGGGTAGTGGCACAAGTGACCGACCCTTTTGTGCTTTAACCTGTCATCTACCGTGAATACAGACACAATAGAATTTTAATTGTTTATGGCACTGATCAGTGCTCGCGGCAGATG
>CAUJAO010000044.1:0-15184 GCA_963082485.1 Eudonia mercurella
CTGGTTCTGGGCCACCAGACGATGCTACCATATGTGAGGATCGGTCTCACCATCGTCATGTAGACCCACCTAATGATTTTGGGGTTGAATCCCCACATCTTGCCATAAGTAGACCGACACATGCCAAAGACTCTGTAAGCTTTGGCTACGGTTGTGTCCACATGCCGTTTCCAAAGTAAGTTCCCTATCCAGCGTTAAGCCTTGATATTTCATTTCTTTGGACCAGAAGAGCTGGGTACATTGAGTGTTAGGTTACCCAGTCCCGTAGTGTTTCTCATTCTTGTAAAGGGGATGGCTGTTGTTTTCCACGGTTTACAGAGAGGTGATGGGCATTACATCATTCTTCCAGCAGACCCAGGGCACGTTGCGTTAACCCTAATACCGTAGAGGGAATTTTTCCACTGACTGAGATGACCAGATCATCCGCATAACCAACCGTATAGAATGATCCTTTATTCAGCCTCACTACAATTGAGTCAACTACAAGGCTCCACAGAGGAGGCGAGAGAACCCCTTCTTGCGGGCATCCTCCGGTTGTTCGTGCAAGTAGGCTGTCACCTATCAGTTCAGAGTTGATAATTCTATCCTTTAACATGCATTCGATCAAATTACAAATCGGTTGTGGCACAACCATGTAGTAGGGGAGCCCAAGCGGGGATTTCGGGGATTGACTACAGCGCGGCAGATTAATATATAGGGGGATACCTTGTACCTGGTTAAGTACTTCCACCAATTATGAGCCCTATATATATGGCCACCCGTCAAGGATAAAGGATCAGATTAGTAAAAAAAAATCGATCATCTGAAGTTCTCGAGCGCGTCAGATTAAGGTAGGGTGAGTTAGTTTTATGCTAAAACGTGTATATTCCCTTAATCTGACAATTTGAGAGTGACGTAAAAAAGGGGGAGGGCTAGAAAGTTGTAAAAAAAAAACGTCATCTCGACAGTCTTGAGCGTGGCTAATTTTTTTTTTTTAAGGGAATAATTCAAGGATTACGAAAAATATATAATCTGACAATTTCCACAAGCCGAGGTAATTAAAATTCATCGATAAAGTTTAATGCGTGCAGCTATTCCCCTCTCCGTGTTACTATTCCTCTCTCACTCTTTCTCTATCTATTACTCTCTCACTCCGATGATGATGAATGATGATGAATAAAAAAAAAATACTCAAAAAAATTTAACTTTTTATAATTATTTTCTTATAAATACAAGTATTCTACTAAAAAAAACATACACTTCTTTATTTGCATGCTATTTCCTGAACTATTCAATAAATTAAGTTCAATGATTTCAAAATATTTAAAAAAAAAAATTTTTAATTGTCAGATTAAGCGAATCCCTCCAGATAATCGTCAGATTATGAGACAGCACGTGTACAAACCGCAGGTCTAGAGCGAGAGTTCAATGAAAGTTCGGATGCTTCATAAAATCTATATTATGGAATTAGCAACAACTGACACAAAACACTTTGAGTATATATACAAATTTATAAACATCTTGATAGCGCGATTCAGGATTGTATAATCACGCCATCTATGATTTTACATCGGAACTATAAATTGTATGAAAATACTATTGCGTCACTTATTTTAAGGTTTATTGTTTATTCAGCAAAATATTAATAGATAGAGCGTGAACATACCGCCCACCAAGGACATACTGCAAAATGTCCTTAAAAATAAGAAAAACTATTTAAATCTATTAATTGACATTGGGCTTATTAATCAAATCAAACTACATGTTATGCAATAGCAACAATTACAGCTAAAATACAAATGAACAAACAAAACATACATTTAAAATTACAGAGCTCTTAGCGTATTGTTACTAACTCTACCGCTCGCAACAACCATTGACCAAGACGTGGCATATCGCTTTTCAGACCCTTCACCTTACGATGGTGATGATGATTTCTTTCTTACTCTTACAGAATAATATACCAACATCGTATGCATCATTTTTAAAACACCTAAAACTCTGTTTAAATTATTGTTGTTTGCCTTAGCGTTCAACCAACGTGGAAATCTTACAAAAACTAACGCAGCTGAAACACTACGGTAAGTAAGCCATTCTTTATGTGCAATTACTATGTGATTAAGTTCAATGAATCTATGTATTACATTAGTAAAGTTTATCTTCAATAATATGTTTTTTGTTGAACTTGCTTCAAAACTTATAACTCTATTTTTAGCAATGAATCTTGAGTTTCCGTGTTTACAGTTACGTGCTCTCTCCCGGAACGGAAGTTTGACTACGCAACGACCACTACGCTTTGTTGTCTCAACCAAATGCGGGTCACGCTTTGTATCTTCTTCAGTCAACCACTTATCAGTTACAGATAGTTTATCAGCTTCGAGCTCCGAAAAGTTCTTAGGGAGACCCTCCGTTTTTAGACCCACGTGCATAATGGTTACACAAGACAACGACTCTGAACCGACTGAAGAGTCTGTCTTAACAACACCAGACAGAATCCAACCAAAAGCTGTATCCTGCGCTAAAAGAAGGCCACTTGCGCTTCGTTTGATGCCCGCCTTGATCACTTGACTGTACACTTCGACTCCCAGCAAAATATCAACGTTACTTGGACGGTGAAACTCAGGGTCAGCCAGATCATCTTTAGACAAGTTTAACAATTCAACGTGTCTTGTTTTAACAGCTGGAAGAAGAGAAGTGATGGACTCTAAGACATTCGCATTTATTTGTATACAGTAACTCGGATCAACTCTTGATTGTAACTTTATATTCACGGTATATTTGGATAATAAATTATTATGACCCCCTACACCTGTCACAGTGTGCTTCGATGACATTTTCTTTAATCCTAAATACTGAGCCGTGGCCTCAGTAATAAGAGATCCTTGTGATCCCTGATCCAATAAAGCACGTATCGTACAATACGTACCATCCTTCGACTTAGTTTTCACTAATGCAGTAGTTAACAAAACTGTTTTATGGCCGTTGCCTGTCGAATGACACGACACCACTGCTGGTTGGTATACAGACCCCTCCGCACCTTTGGCGGTCACATTACTTTGCGATGAACTCTTACCACCAGACCCAATAACACCGCTGGGATGCAACAACGTATGATGGCGTCGTTTGCAAATATGGCATTTGAAGTTTGATTTACACGCCTTGGCAGAATGGTTGCTATATAAACAAATAAAACATAACCCACTTATCTGGGCAAATTCGCGACGAGTATCATTAGACTCCGCAGCAAACTTTTTACATAGATAAATTTTGTGATCAGAAGAGCAATAAGCACAATATACTTCATTTCTTTGCTTTTGTACAACAAATGACTGTGAACTATGAGGTTTTTCTTTATCAGACTTGCAATCTAAATTTTCTAGTCCTCGAAAGCGATCTACTAAGAACTCCGTAAATTGTACAAAGGTCGGCAAATCATCATTACTAAATGATGATACTTTTAATTCCCATACCTTCCGTGTTTCTTTATCCAATTTCACACTTATTAAATGTATAATCAAAATGTCCCAAGACGACACATCAACTCCTAAGTTTTTAATCGATTCTAAACAATCGGCAGTTGTATAAACTAGTCCCTTAATATCATTTGCCGACTCCGTATTTAAACTCTTTTGATTCAACAAACATTTCAAAGTTTCAACATTGTGCTCTGTCAATTTAAATTCAAAAGTGTATTTATACTACGAATTGTGGCATAAATTATAAACGAAATCATCTCCAAGTAAAATTTCTACATTTAAATATAAAGAAGATTTCGTAAAGAGAAGTGCAAGTGTGTTTAAAATCAAATTCAAATGACGAATTGAACGCCAGTTTGTGATAGTCGCTGCCGCTGTGGTCGTTAAAGGTGACCTTGGGTTAGAACTTTGCAAGCTGTTGTCACGTCGTCCGACGCGCCCATTACTATACGCACTACTATTTTGTCGCTTCCATTACCGCTCCACTGGTGCAGCGGCGTATGCAGTTGCGGGCTTGGTCGAACGAAAGCAAGGGTCCCGAGATCGAATCCTACGACGTGCAAACTTTTTGTGGTATTCATTTGAAATTTTAATTTCTTCTATTGATAAAGCAAAATGATGTCTCCTTCAAAAGGTAAATCTTTGTGTGCTGGGTGTCGAGATCCAATTAAAAATAAGGAATTCTTAGAGTGCCCACATTGTAAGAAGAAATATGATTTACTTTGCTCAAGTGTAACGCGTAAGCAGTTTGAAGATATGAGTTTATCAAGCAAACGAAATTGGAAGTGCCCAGAGTGTTATACAAAGCAGCCGAGAAGGGATAACACAAATACTCCAGTGCAAACAAAAACAACGTCTTCTGATTCCCAAACTGCTAATGTTACATTAAGATCATCGCGACGCAATCCTGTTAATAGTGGTTCTACGTCGGAGTCGGAGGGTCTAGACAAGCACTCAGACAATGGGAACCTTACCGATATATCCGAGATTGTAAGGAAAGAGGTTAGTGCTGCTATGCGTTCTGAACTGCCTTCATTAATGAAAAAGTTGTTTGAGTCAAACTTCAATCCCATCAAGGCACAACTGAATACGCTACAAGAGTCAGTTAAATTTATAAGTGATCAGTATGAAGATTTTAAGGAAAGTATACACACTATTGTAAACGAAAATAAGGTTTTAAAAACTGAGTGTGCCCAGCTACGTGAAACTGTAAGCAACCTTTCAGATCGACTAAACTCAATGGAACAATATATGAGAGATTCAAATATAGAAATTCAAGGAGTTCCCGAATTTAAGTCTGAAAATATTGTCAACTTCGTTAAACAGATTGCAAAAGTGGTTTCAGCCAAGCTAACCGACGATGACATACTAAGTTGCACTCGAGTGGCTGCTATGAACAAGAACAGCCAGCGACCCCGTGCAATAGTTGTTAGGCTGCGAAGCAGTCGTTGCCGTGATGAAGTTTACTCCGCTGTTCAGAGGTTTAACAAAGCTCATCAAGACAAGAAACTTAATTCATCTCATCTTGGTATTGCAGGAGAGATAACTAACATATACGTTGGTGAACATTTATCTCCTTCAAATAAAGCTCTTCATGCTGCTGCTCGAATTAAATCCCGCGAACTTGGCTACAAATTTGTCTGGGTGAGGAATGGCCATATATTTGTGCGAAAGGATGAAAACTCACGCTTTATCCTCATAAAAAATCACCAGACTGTGTCTTCTCTAGAGTAAGCGGTCATCGGTCACAATTGGGTATCATTTTATGGTTCACTAACTTTAAAATACGAGTCTTTAAAATTTTTTTCTATTTATTATCAAAATGTACGCGGAATAAAATCAAAACTGTTAAACGTGTATAAGTCCATATTAAGTTGCAATTATGATGTTATATGCCTCTCCGAAACATGGCTTGATGATACAGTTGGCAGCGCAGAGTTCGTGGATGAGCGTTATATGGTTTATCGTAGGGACCGTTCGCAGACCTTGTTATCGAAATACAAAAAAAATTATGGGGGTGGTGTCCTTATTGCAATAAAAACTACAATTCTGTCGGAGCATAAACCAGACTGGGAAAGTACTGTGGAGGATTTATGGGTTCGCATAAAGTTACATAATAAGTGGATAAATATTTGTACTGTTTACTTACCGTCTTATTTAACATTTGATGATCATTTGTACTTTTTAAATAATTGCGAACATGTAATCTCTTTATGTTCTGAAGATAAAAACCTTATTTTAGGAGACTTTAATTTGGGTGATATTGACTGGGGAGATGCTCTATTGCCGCAAAATGTTGTTAATGCAAAATCTGCCTCTTTAAAAGAATTCATGTCGAGTACTGATTTGCTTCAGTTGAATTCCGTAACTAACCATAATGAAAGGATATTGGACCTGGTTTTGGCAAGTTCTGGGCTATCATGTTCTGTCAGCAAGTGCACTGAAATCAGTCGCATAGACGAACACCACCCGGCTCTAGAGGTAATTGTTAAGCATGAAAAGTTGCACATACTCAAGCAGTTGGGAATGTCCAGGTTTATGTTTCATAAAACTAATTATGAGGCTTGTACGGACGAACTACTTCAAACTGATTGGGACAAATTGAGTGATTTAGCGTGCAATGATTTCCTCCATACATTTTATAATATTCTCTGGGAATCAATTGAAAAACATACACCTAAAAGCAAAATTAAAAAAACCAAATACCCAGCCTGGTTCAGCTATAGTTTAATCAACATGCTTAAAGAAAAGGATCGTTATCATCATAGATATAAAAAGTACGGAAATCCACGAGATTTTGATGTTTTTTCTATGCTGCGAAATAGGTGTAAGGTTACATTGGACAATTGTTACAATATATATATATCGCGATTGGAGAAAAATATTACTTCAGATATTAAAGCTTTTTGGCGATACACAAAGGCCAAAAAAGTAACCAATGATTTTCCCAAGAAGATGTACTTCCGGGAGCATACTGCTGAATGTGGCCCTGATGTTGCTAAACTGTTTGCAATGTTCTTTTCATCTGTGTATAAAAGTAAAAATACTAATCCGTCGACGTATGCACCAGGGTTTGAACAGTCTAGTCTCACTTTATCCTCAATTTATATCACGGACAAAACCATTAAATTAAGCCTTGAGTCTACTGATATTGCAAAGGGAGCTGGTCTTGATGGAATTCCGCCTATTTTTGTTAATCGTTGTGCTGCTGGTTTAATACGGCCTCTGGGTATTCTTTTTAACAAGTCTTTGAGTAGTGGATGTTTTCCAGATTTGTGGAAGATTGCTAAGATTGTGCCCATACACAAAGCTGGAGATAAAAAGTGTGTTTCTAATTATAGACCTATAAGTATACTTAATTGCTTTGCTAAGATTTTTGAAGGTCTGGTATATGATCACATTTACTCACATGTGAAAACCGTTATCAGTCCCCACCAGCATGGTTTTGTAAAATCTCGATCTACCTCTACTAATCTTCTTAGTTACATGCATTATTTGAGCTCTGTATTTGATCAGACGGGACAGGTAGATACGATTTACACTGATTTTGCCAAAGCATTTGATCGCGTCGATCATAGAATTCTTTGTGTTAAAGCTGAGCGCTTAGGCATTCACGGCTCGCTTCTACGGTGGATACATTCGTATCTACAAAATCGCACTCAACTTATAACGGTTTGTGGCTTTGAATCGGCTCCATTTGTGGCAGATTCTGGCGTTCCACAGGGATCAAACCTGGGTCCTTTACTCT
Source organism: Eudonia mercurella (assembly GCA_963082485.1). Taxonomy (NCBI): domain Eukaryota; kingdom Metazoa; phylum Arthropoda; class Insecta; order Lepidoptera; family Crambidae; genus Eudonia; species Eudonia mercurella. The sequence goes on from CAUJAO010000044.1 coordinate 7,204, forward strand.
TTTTAATATTTATAAACGACCTTCTGAGTCTGCTCAAGTGTGAGTGCCTGGCCTATGCAGATGACATTAAAATTTATCGTAGAATACATACTGCTGATGATTGCGTCGCACTACAGTCAGATATTGATACCTTGGCTCATTGGTGTACGGAAAACAATATGTCGCTTAACGTGGAGAAATGTCAGTTTATCACGTTCACAAAAAAGAAACATTACTTGCAGTCGTCGTATGTGATACAAGGAGTTCACTTGGAGCGCGTGGATGTAGTGCGTGATCTGGGCGTTTGGTTTGATTCAAAGCTTTCCTTTAGAGTACACTACGACACAATAGTTTTAAAGGCAAAGCGAACTATGGGTTTCCTCCATCGGGTAACAAAACCTTTCAAGCAAAGTCGTAGTATTGTTCTTCTATATACATGTTTGGTAAGAAGTTCGCTCGAATACTGCAGTGTCGTATGGTCGCCTCTTTATGAAAATCATATTAACAGGTTAGAGTCAATACAAAAACGTTTTGTTCGTTCTCTTGCTTCAAAACTGCGATTAAGACAAGAATTATTAAATTATACGGATAGGCTTAACCGATTTAATTTGGATTCCCTTTACGAAAGACGTCATATCAGTGACCTTCTGATGTTGTACAAAATCGTCAATTCAAAACTGGACACTGATATCTTAAGCCATGTTTCACTGAAAGTTAATAATAGATCTGACCGTAGGCAACATCTTTTTCTTGTACCTTCTGCTAAAAATAATGTATCACATCACAGCCCTCTCATGCGTTTTTGCAGGCAATATAATAAAGTAAGCAAAGAGCTAGATATTTTCCACCAGAGCCTCAATATGTTTGTTAAGACGATTAAAAGTATGAAGTGAAGAGTACATTAGATTTAATACCTATCTACATATTTTTTATAATTAAGTATACGTTTATTTTTTAGTATTTTTTATTTAGCCGTTTTTATATGTAATATTTTATTTAGATGTTGTGCGCAGTTGTTATTGAGGTACAAATTTATACGTGTTATTAATTGTATTGTTGTATTTTTTGTATTATTGTGATTTGTGTTTTGTAACTGTGCCAAAGATAAATAAATAAATAAATAAATAAATAAAGTAACATTAGCTATGTATCTCTTATTATTATACATGTTTTCCAATTTTTTCCAACTACTTTCATAATTATCTGCAGTTATATTAATATTTCTTAAAAGTTGTTGTGCTTCCCCTGTCAAATGTCCCTTTAGATAATATAGCCTTTGCGCATCATCTAAAGATTTATTCTTGTGAATAAGACCCAAAAATAAATCTCTGAATGTTTGCCATTCAATGTATCTTCCCGAAAACATTGGAATTTTAATTTCAGGCAACCTTACACTACATGTACAGCTATTTGTATTTTCTGAATAAGACTTTACACTAGTTGTCATTTTTAACTTCAAAATAAGTTCCTTTAATTCGGCTTTAAACTCTAAATAAACTTCCTCTACATCATCAAATACACTATTTTTATGATAATCTGAAATATATAAATCCGCCTTTTTTACTTCAGTTATTATTTTTACATGTGTTGAATAGAATAAACTCCATTGCTGTTCAACATTTTCCAATCGCGCTTCGACATAAGAGAAGGTTAGGCGATCTTCAGGGGCTTTCTTAAAATTAGACTTAGCTTTAAGTAACTTTGCTTTTACATCCTCCTGAATATTACCCGACGCTTCCATATTTAACGTTAAACAGTAACAAAATAAACAACAACTCAATGACAACAACAACAAAAACAAATCAATGAACAACAAAAATATCAAGTAATTAACACAACTTCATACAGTTCATAAAGTAAAATCTTGAACAAACTTCTAAGTCCAATTTTTCTTGCTAAATTTTCTAAGTGTTTTTGCTTCGAATCCTATGCAAAATCGGGCATAGGATCCCCGTAGTAACCACTTTTTGCCTAAAACTTTTACAAGTCCCTAATCTAAACATTAATTTTAATTCCCTAAGCTAGTCTTCTAATAGTAATAGAGTTGAAAATGTACTCACAATTTCATCACTTGTACACTTATACACTGATACTCGTCATTGAAGTGCTTCAACAAGCGCCCTCTGACGGCGCTGCCTGTTTCCACTCCGCCCTTCGCACTGCCGGCTCCTCCCGCAAGTCGCTCCTCCAGCCACCGCTGGCTGGTTCCAATACCGTGACGTCACCGCTGACGTCGCCGTAGGGATGCTCTGAACAGCGATTCACTGTTCAGTACTAACGCTGCGGGTGATAGTCTACCACCTCTGAAGACTACCAATAAAACTTCAAGCCAATCCCGACTCGAAGGACCATGTACAAACCGCAGGTCTAGAGCGAGAGTTCAATGAAAGTTCGGATGCTTCATAAAATCTATATTATGGAATTAGCAACAACTGACACAAAACACTTTGAGTATATATACAAATTTATAAACATCTTGATAGCGCGATTCAGGATTGTATAATCACGCCATCTATGATTTTACATCGGAACTATAAATTGTATGAAAATACTATTGCGTCACTTATTTTAAGGTTTATTGTTTATTCAGCATAATATTAATAGATAGAGCGTGAACAGCACGTCTAGGCCATACAGACGAACCATATATATCTTAATCTGCCGCGCTCGAGTATTTCAAAATGGCGAATTTTTTTTGCTCATTTTTTTTTAGGTTCACTTAACACCCCCTTAAAAAATCTGACGCGCTCGAATAATTTTTTTTTTTTTCATTTTCAACCCTTACGCACGACCACCCCCATCATGGAAACGGTCAGATTAACATTAGTACATTTTTAAAAATACGTAGGACATGGATGCTATTAATATCTGACGCGCTCGAGTATGTCCATGTAACAGTTTTTTTTAACATTTTTGAAAATCTATAGCCGCTTCCCCCACCTATGAAAAGGTATATATTATATGACATTTTTTTCTTTTTATCATCTAAGCTTCGCAACCCAATAGGTCTCGGTGACGCTCGAGTAACTCCCCATTTAGCATCGTGGGCTCCCCTACTAATGGTTTTTGGCTGCAACCTTGATGGATTCAAAGGTAGTGCGATCAAATGCATCTTCGATATTTACGAATGTGCAGACGCAAATCTCTTTGTTTTCCAGCGCAAATTCCGCTCGACTCACCACATGATGAAGAGCAGTTTCTATTGACTTCCCTGACTGATATGCGCATTGAAGTCCATGGAGTGGGAATCTTTTTAGTGGTTCCTCTCTGATATATTTGTTTACCATCTTCTCCAGGGTCTTCAGGAGAAAGGATTGCAGACTTATAGGCCTAAAGGCTTTGGGTTCTTCGTATTCTAGTTTTCCCGTTTTGTAATAATGATTGGTAATCTTCATAAGATTACCTTACCACGCCTCCATGTTCTGGGAATGTGTCCAAAGGCTATGCATGCTTTATACAGCCTGCAGAAATGGGGTCCTAAGATGGAGGCGCTCTGTTGTAGTAGAATGGGATAAATGTCGTCAGGCCTCGGCGCCTTAAACGGTCGGAGAGGCTTAATAGTCGGTATAAAAAATTTGGAATACTTATAAATCAATAAAATAAGTGATCGAGCGAATCGTAATCTGTCGTTCTGATCGATTCGTTTTCTGTTATTATTTTTAAGCAAGGAAGTATATAATTTAAAAAAAGTAATAACTTGTCAGAAATAAGGATTAATCACATATTAAAATCAAAATTAAAGTGCCAGTAAACGTCATTTCAAAATAGAGTAAAAGAGATTAAACACGGAATAACTATTCGGAGCTTATTTTTTGTCTATTTGTAAGTCCCTAAAAATTTTCCAAAGACAACGCCAAAAATAATAAAATAAAGTGTATCTCACCTCGGGGTCGTGCTGCAGCCAGCGCACCACGGCGTCCAGCACCACCTCCTCGCTCGACACCTGCCGCGGCAGTGTTGCACAAAAACCACTCATTCACTTTTTTAATTATTAAATATTAAAAGTAGGTGTCAGTAAGTGATCTTAGCTTTTAGCAACAATTGAGCACAGACCACCTGCTCTCTAGCTTTCACCCGTAAAATTTTAATGAAAATGTATGTTCTCTTTTGACGACCATTACTTTTTCAAAAACAGGGCTTAATGTGTCGAACACTGGCACCGGTACCACTATCTTACATTATTATTCACTCAAAATATAGTAAAACTTCGTATTCGTACGCGTTCGGTCTGCGATCGATGAATTTAACGCGGCGAGAGTGTGGCGACTGGCGGAGTATGTCATATCCTCCATGTTACTTGCGTGTATTTTTTGTTTGTTACCTTCAAACCTGTCTTCGCTTTGAGTAGCTGGAGTTAGAGGAGTGCGTGATCGGAACGGTGGCGTGATCGCAGTACCGCGGCATGCAGGTTGCGTTCGAGTTATACGATTGCAAACTGCGCTCGATTATGTGATACCCTGCCACATAGCCGATGTATGCACATTTCGTGACATAACTAACATTGCTTTTTCGGCTGAAATAAATATTGTGTGATTCGGTAACGACATACTTTTTTTTGTAAATGTCGTTACTTCTACTTCTTAAAGCTGTGGAGTTTCTCGCGCCCATTCTTCTCCTTAGTTAGAAGTCGTCAATGGGCAAAATGAACACACAACAGTCAATTTTGTAAACGGGTACGTCACACCCTGCCACATTAGGTATGTCCTCCTCGTTACATTTTTTCACCACACTCTCGCTGGGTTAAGCGACTCTCGCAAGGCTAGTCATCGAGCGGGTGCCTGACGCCGAGCGCGTGCGGCGGAGGGCGGGCCCGCACGTGCCCCAGCAGCGGGCTCATAACACGAACTAGTGATGATGATATGTAATAATAAACGGTCGTTCTGAATAATAAACAACTTTGACTAAAATTGTCAAAATTTAAAATGAAAATGAAAAATGAAAATGTTCATTTACGAAAAATAATAGTGAGCCGTGTTACGAGAGCGTACGACGACTCCCACGCTAGGCTAGGCCTGGCTCGTGGGGGTTAGCAGGGTGACAACACAAACAATCACGATTAACGGTATGATTCTGGCAATAACAAACGGTAAATGATTGGATTAAACGATGAATGATTGGACGCGCGATGCGCAAGCGTGGCGCGGCGGCACTCACCGTGAGGCGGTCGCTGCCCAGCAGCTGGCACAGCACGTCGGCGCCCAGCGACAGGAACTCCTCGCCCTCCAGCACCTGCACGCGCACGCGCACGTTACACGTTACACGTCACACGTCACACGCACATTACCGATTATCACTACTCTTGTTAAAAACAAATCATATCCTATTTGTCGACGGTCAACACAATATTTAAACTTCACCGTCCGAGGGTTTCGGTGGGCGAGGCGGATTTGATGATTTACGATCGGTTCGTTCGGCTGCCTCCCGTTCGAGTACGGTTTTCGCGGAACGAAATTTCTGCGGCGGAATCGTCGACTCCCGCTCTCGAAGTACACGTTGGAATATTTCTCGTTTAATAATGTATATTTTTTATTTAATCGAAGAACAAACGGCCCCCGGGCATAAACGCGTCCGTCGAACGACGATCGGTGATCGAAAATGAACCAAAATACAGTAATTTATTTTTATAGATAACTCGGCAAATTACTCCATCCCACCGTTCAGTGCGAATGGAGTCCAAACGCGAAGATAACTAATGCGGCGTGAAAAAAACGTAGCATCGGTTAACCTCACTCTGCCGGCCCACGAGGTGCTTCTTTGTATCACTTTGCATTTTTTAATTCTGTTTTATTTTTATTTTATTTCATGTATCAGGTGTGACACTAAATAAATAATTTTTCATTTCATTTCTCTGCAGGCTTAAAGATGTACCCTGAAGAGTTGGAATTGGAAGGGGAAGAAATAGTGACTTTTGCCGTGAACGCACATACCTGTTTTCTTGGCATTGAACTCAACCAGATTATTGGAGCCCCAGATATAAGGTCCAATACCCGATTGAGCTCAATGACAAGATTCACTCGAGTTACTTCGGTTTTGACCCGCCCTGCCGCTGGGTGACCGTTATATCCCCCATGCACCGTGCTATCACCTGCATTGCAATAAATATTTCCAAGTGAAAGCATATTATTGATATGCAGAAGGAACAGCGTGGGGGACAGAACGGAGCCTTGAGGGACCCCAGCGTTCACTGACATGAGCCGCGAAGCGCATCCATCAGATAGAACACGGATTCTGCGCACATGCAGGAAGCCAGCGAACCAGTTGCAAAACTGAGCAGGCAGACCGTATGCCGGGAGCTTAGAGAGAAGAACTTTGTGCCAGACCCTATCAAAAGCCTTGGCTATGTCAAGGCTAACACCCACCGACTCACCACGCTTGTCAATAGCCTCATCCCGTAGATGTGCAACGTACGCTAAAAGATCACCCCTTGACCGTTGCGGCCGAAACCCGTATTGGCGATCGTGAATATGGAGTGTTTTTCTAGGTAGTGGACAAATTGTTTATTTAAAATAAGCTCCATTACTTTGCACAAAACTTAAGTTACGTGTATGGGGCGGTAATTCGATGGATCTGACCGATCTCCTTTTTTGGGGACCGGTTGCACATTAGCCTCTCTCCAAAACTCCGGCACACAACCGGAAGAGACCGAGACGGTAAAGTAACACGGGGGACAACTCCGCTGCACACATTTTTGGACTATTGGAGGGATGTCATCAGGGCTATTAGCTTTCCGGACATCGATTAATTGCAGCTCCGCACGGACATCACACTGCCTGATTTTAAATCGGGCATTGTGTGGCCACAGTGAGAAATTGTAGGTGGCTGTGCATTGCAGTCATCGATTCGGGAGCTAGCCGCAAAGAGTTTGGGCCAGGAGATCGACCTTCTTCTGCGGCTTGCGAGCTAAAGTTCCGTCAGGAAATCTCAGTGGTGGCAGCGAGGGTTGGCAGAAGTTCGATTGCACGGCTTTGGGGAGACGCCAGTAGCTACGGCTGCCCGTAGGATGCGTCAGTAGTCCGTGGCCGACCGTGCAGCGCGCTGGGCATCCGCTCTAATGTAAGCTCTTTTGCGGCATTATTATAGGCTGCTTTCAGCTAACGGGTTTCGGGATCCTCAAGAGCTTTACCTCTGATCCAAGCGCGCTGACTGCCGCCTGCTTGTTATCGACAGCGTTGGCACACTTGCGGTTGAACCAACGGTTGCGCCTGCCTTTGCTGATGAGATAGGAGTGCGGAATAAAGTATTCCGTTCCTAAGACTATCTCATCAGCGATTGCAGTCGCACTAGCTGTCGGGTTCTTTCTACTGAAACAGCGCTGCCCCCAAGGAACGGATGCGAAATAGTCTCGCATACCATCCCAATCTGCCGACGAGTAGTGCCAAATCTGGCGTTTCGATACCGTTGAAGGCGGTAGCGGGGCCAGAGGTACTTTGCTGGATACCAAGCAGTGATCCGAAGATCCTAAAGGAGCTCGAACTTCCACTCGGTAACCAGCTGGACGACTCGTCAGCAAAAGTTCCAGCATCGAGGGCGCGTGACCGACTATATCTGGGATCTTGGTGGGCTGGTTGAATCAGGTCGTGCGTAAGAGCGAATGCGTGGACAGTTCTACCAGCATGGTCAGTTTTGGAGGAACTTAACCACAACTCGTGGTGAGCATTGAAGTCCCCCAAAAACACCAATTCCGCCGATGGAAACCGCTCCTGCGCATCATCTGCTACCCGAGTAAGATGTTCCATAAGTCGAATTGTCTCCATGTCGCCATTATGGGATCGGTAGACGTAGACGTAGACACGGCTATGAGAGCAAGACGACGTGTACCACAAGGAGGGAAAAGGAAGGGTCCTCCAGACAGCGCAGACGGCGACAGCACACATCCGTCCGAACTAATAAGCTAACTCCGGCTTTGGCTTCGAAGGATTCTTCAAGCACAAAACCCAGATAGTGCAGGTAGCTGGGGTCGGCCGGACAGATTATTTGCGTCTCCGTCAAAAACAACATTGCT
>CAUJAO010000045.1:0-13616 GCA_963082485.1 Eudonia mercurella
GGGCGCTAGTATTAACATGAAGAAGTTTTTCAAAAACGTGATGATTTTATAACAATTTTTTTGATTACTATACTAGCGACGATACCCGAGGTACCGGGTTTGAATTGACAGGTTTGGGTACAAATCCCACTCTTGTTAACTTCCAATGTTTTTCAGCAACTTGTCTTTATGACACACATAAATGCAATTTAAATAATAATAGGAGGGCGGCATTTTTGTGTGCCATTGATTTCCGCAAAGTAGCGCCCGATTCAATTAAATGCCTTATGAGATGAAAATAGTCTAAAGTTTATTTATTTTTATTACAGGCATGGAAAACGCAATCGGCTTTAGAAATTTTATCCGTGGTCATGGAGTATAGTGACCCTAGCTTGTTAGATTGTCTCTATGGGATTGTGAGAGATGTAAGTGAAAATTCCTATTTTTTTTTAAATCATTTAGAGCCGATACTTAAATAAGATTATTTGAGTACACTTTAAATGTAAAGTTATAATCAAATGTTCTTTTTCCTTGCAGGTGCTAGTCCAAAGTTGTGATAAATATTACGAAAATAATCTCTACGCATATTTACAAGTGTTTCTCAATTTTGTGGAGTGTGTAAGAAAATGGTTTCCAGTAGAAGAAATCGATAATAAAATCAATAAGGATAAACATATAGAATTAGACTTAGTCAAGGATTTATTAGAGCATGTTAAGAATAAAGAGGAGGCAGAGAGATTGATGAGCACAGATGAATTTGAGCAAGAGACTGGTAGGAGCGTAGAAGAAATGTATAAGGATGATTTGAAGAGCAAAGAAGATGATGTGCTGGACTACGATGACAGAATTACAGGTCAGTAGTAATATTGTTATTTTTAAGTAAGCTTACTTTAAGATGTTTATATTCTAAATAGTAGATTTAAATTTGAGTAGTGTTACTGTTTCAGTAGCTTTTATTATGTTTGTATCTCATACTTTGTTTTATTTAGCTCTGCGATGACTTTAAACCTGAACCGTCTTATATTATGTACTTACCGAAGCTTATTAACGCTTGCAATAACCATAGAATAGTGTATCCCAGTTACTTCTACTAGTAAAAGAAGTAGTATCCCACTAATTTTACTGGATGTCACCAGACCGTGGTAATGCTAGACACTGCTGCAGCAGCAGGAGCTGCATACCAAAAAATATTATAAAGATAAGATAAAAATATTTTATTGCTACTAAAAACCAACTTCAGTACTTCAGTTTTTTTAGAAAAACTAAAACATAAATAGACAACTAAAAAATGCGTTATTCACATTAAATAGTCCTGTACATCTGGAAAGCTAATATATTAGAAATGGGTTAAAGTCAATATTCTAACGGAGCTATGAGCTCGAGATAAGATTAAGCTAATTGACTTGATTTCAGTGTTGGAGGTCTTTGTCTAGCTTTGGGACAGTCGTAGGCTATTTTCTACTACTTTATTATATATAATTGTATAAGTACAGACATCTGCACATCAACCTATCCAAAACTGAGAAATTTCTTCAATAAACATTGAACCGTATGCCATACACATAAAGTTCAAAATCTATTTAGGAGTTTGACAATTTGTGATAGTCTCATGTGCCGGCGTGTGTCCATAATCTAAAAAGCATCTTCGTTCAGCTATCGACGCGTTATTATTTAATAGCAACGAGTAGGCATCTGGACGGCTTCTCTCCAGGAACCTTACCACCGGCTAAACCTGTGTTATTCTGGTCGCAGACGAGAAGCCCCCGCTGCCACAGCACGTAGAGGTGACGCTGGGCGTGCTGTCTCGAAGCGTGCACTTCATGTCCGCGCCGCGCGACGACGCCGTGCTCGCGCTGCAGCTGCTGGAGCGAGGCCTGCCGCTGCTCAAGGGATACGACGATCAGCTGCTGCCGCTGGTACACCAAGCGTGGGGACCGCTCGCTGCCAGGTGAGTGCTCGCCGTGCAGCTGCTGGAGCGAGGCCTGCCGCTGCTCAAGGGATACGACGATCAGCTGCTGCCGCTGGTACACCAAGCGTGGGGACCGCTCGCTGCCAGGTGAGTGCTCGCCGTGCAGCTGCTGGAGCGAGGCCTGCCGCTGCTCAAGGGATACGACGATCAGCTGCTGCCGCTGGTACACCAAGCGTGGGGACCGCTCGCTGCCAGGTGAGTGCTCGCCGTGCAGCTGCTGGAGCGAGGCCTGCCGCTGCTCAAGGGATACGACGATCAGCTGCTGCCGCTGGTACACCAAGCGTGGGGACCGCTCGCTGCCAGGTGAGTGCTCGCCGTGCAGCTGCTGGAGCGAGGCCTGCCGCTGCTCAAGGGATACGACGATCAGCTGCTGCCGCTGGTACACCAAGCGTGGGGACCGCTCGCTGCCAGGTGAGTGCTCGCCGTGCAGCTGCTGGAGCGAGGCCTGCCGCTGCTCAAGGGATACGACGATCAGCTGCTGCCGCTGGTACACCAAGCGTGGGGACCGCTCGCTGCCAGGTGAGTGCTCGCCGTGCAGCTGCTGGAGCGAGGCCTGCCGCTGCTCAAGGGATACGACGATCAGCTGCTGCCGCTGGTACACCAAGCGTGGGGACCGCTCGCTGCCAGGTGAGTGCTCGCCGTGCAGCTGCTGGAGCGAGGCCTGCCGCTGCTCAAGGGATACGACGATCAGCTGCTGCCGCTGGTACACCAAGCGTGGGGACCGCTCGCTGCCAGGTGAGTGCTCGCCGTGCAGCTGCTGGAGCGAGGCCTGCCGCTGCTCAAGGGATACGACGATCAGCTGCTGCCGCTGGTACACCAAGCGTGGGGACCGCTCGCTGCCAGGTGAGTGCTCGCCGTGCAGCTGCTGGAGCGAGGCCTGCCGCTGCTCAAGGGATACGACGATCAGCTGCTGCCGCTGGTACACCAAGCGTGGGGACCGCTCGCTGCCAGGTGAGTGCTCGCCGTGCAGCTGCTGGAGCGAGGCCTGCCGCTGCTCAAGGGATACGACGATCAGCTGCGGCCGCTGGTACACCAAGCGTGGGGACCGCTCGCTGCCAGGTGATCGGTAATTTTTAAGTGGGTAGGCTTCCCATTCCTTGTAGAGTTTACCCTTAGCTTTGCTGAACGGAAAGAAAGAGACCCACCACTACCAGCCCATTCCAGCCATTCCAACAGCCATTCCTGTGACAGACAAAGGATGGTGCTAGGGTTATTAGTAAGTAGGCTCAATCCACTGGCCCTTCAGAGAGACGTTGCGTCTCTCTGTATATTTTATCGCCTTTATTATGGGGAGTGCTCTGTGGAATTGTCCGGTACCCCCGTATGTAAGATAAAAGATAATTGCTTTCTATAGCTATAGCGCGCCGTTGCTTGACGTTCAGCTGCTACCGCTGGTAAATTAGCGTAAAGGCCGATCGCTGCCAGGTGTGTGTTTTAAACAGCTGCTAGAGTACACTCTCAGCTGCTGCCGCTAGTACTCTTGGCGTGAGGGCCGCTCGCTGCCAGGTGAGTGCTCGCCTTACAGCTGTTAGAGTGCGGCATACCCCTGCTTTGGGGTACAATGATCACCGTGCCTTTTATCTATAATAATATAATATAATATAGAGGAAACATTTGTATTTTTGTATGTATGTGTGTTTGCAACGAATAAACTCAAAAGCTACTGGACCGATTTAAATAAAAATGCTACATTAGCGCTGAGTAACATAGGCTTACATAGGTAAAAAAATGCGGTATGAAGTCCGCCGGGTCAGCTAATTTACTATAAAGAAGTGTCTGCATAGCACATGACAACAGGCTACGTTAACATAAACGCATTTCACCTGGAAACTTACTTCAAGGCTGCAGAGGCATATAAATACAGGATGTTGTTGACCTTTAGTCTCGAAACGTTCAAGTTGCAAAATAACATATGGTAGCAAAAAGTTCAAATCTCATAAGATCCAATTCTCGAAACCTCCAAGTTGCAAAATATCTTAATCTCAAAACGTTCAAGTTGCAAAAAAGTCAAGTCCCAAAACATCCATGTCTCATAATATTCATTTTTTATTTAAGTGTTATATTTTTGACATTGACATAATGATTAAATTGAATAAATTGACATAAATGAGTTTTATTTAATAAAACAATGTTTTATTATTGAATTGTTTTCTTTTTATTTTTCTCCGAAACTGTGACCTTGGTAAGGTGCTTTTCCTTGCCTGAGTTAATTCCACACAAACCTTTTTATTATTTATATTAAATACACATCTTAACAAGCGTTACAGTTTCCACCAATTTTGAAATTTCAAGGTCAATGTCAAAAATATAACACTTAAATAAAAAATGAATATTATGAGACATTGATGTTTTGAGACTTGACTTTTTTGCAACTTGAACGTTTTGCGATTAAGATATTTTGCAACTGAGGTTTCGAGACTTGGATCTTATGAGTTTTGAACTTTTTGCTACCATATGTCATTTTGCAACTTGAACGTTTCGAGACTAAACCGTTGTTGAAATCCACGATCAGGTGTGCTAAAAAAATTTGTGCCTTAGTCATAGATCATCAATTTTATATATGCATTAGGAGAGTCTTATGTCGTCCAGTGGCCTGACTTGGGCTTGTTGATGATGCTGTATGTAATCTAACTATAATAATCAGATGACTATTAATTACTTCCTTGTTTTTTTTTGCTACCCGCTACCCTCGAACTTATACAAGGTCAGTCGGAAAGGGGGTACTAAGCCGAAAGGAGGGTAAAGTATACATGATAGTGAATAACTTTTGTCTAAGAACTTTTCCTTAAAAATGGATAATTTTAGATAAACAGCTTTTTTAAGATTTCAAAAGAAATTACGCTGTGGTAGCCCTAGCGGTCAGCTGTTTTAAGAGAGAGACATTTGAGTTCATTGCCGGGGTTATTATTGTTTTTGTTATTGTTATTTATCATTATGTTAATTAAACTTCTTGGTATAAAAAGAAATGTTCTTTTTTATTTGACAACGTCAAGTGTCTTTAATTTTTTCTCTGTTCTATCACATCTTTGTAAATGTATTAATGTTTAATTCTAAATACAGAAATTTCATTTATTAAAACATCTTTCGGGAATTCAATCGGGAATATTACGACATGGTGATGTGTGTCGGGAGGTGTGATTCTGTCTTAACTGAAACTCGGGAATTGTACCGACAAATTGTTCCGCAAATGTTGAGGAATGTGGTTCTTGCAGTAAATCGACGCGCCTCCTTGTGTATTGAACGACAAGGAGGGCATTTTGAACCGTTTCTGTGACTGTGTGCCTACCTAAGTAAAATTAGAAGTTCAGAACTAAGTGTTAATTATATACGTCTTTAAAATTTGTATGACTGAAAAGGAAAGTGTAGGTAGGTACCTACCTCTGTGCTTGTGTTCTAATTATTCTCTTTTGGATGTGCTCAATCGCGTTACCTACGAACAACGGCGCTATGAACATCAGAAAAGGTTAGTTTTTATTCGAACTAAATTTTATTTAACTAAACGATAACTAATTTATCTCGTCACGGATTTAGATGTAAGTATTCCTAACATGAGATCTAAGCGGCCTAGTACTTTGACTTGGCCGACAAGTCGGTACCTACATCTGTCAACGAAAATTATTTACGACATGCGTTAGCCCCGCCCCTATTCAGGGTTGAACATTTTTTAAATTACGTAACCAAAAATTTATTTTGTATGGAAGTAAATATTAACGTTTTTCGCAATGCTTATATTTGAATATAGCAGTTGATAGTAGCACTTTCAGTTGTCCGCGGCTTAGTACCCCCTTTCCGACTGACCTTGTATACCTTACCTTGTTCTGTATATACCGAGGTTATTCGGAAGAGAAGAAATTGTATTAATTCCATAAATGTTGGCAACGTGTACTCCGCCAGGTTCACCCGCTACGAACCCGTGGTGCAGCGGCACGCGCTGCGGCTGCTCACCACCATGGCCGCGCTCGCCAAGGACTTCCTGCACGCGCGCTGCGTCAAGTACGTATGCGTCTCAAATTTGTGGTATTTCATCTAAAAGATGAATCTGCATAGCCATTGGTTGCAACAACCTTTGGATAGATGGCACTGTGCCGCAATAAGCACTCAAAAATTAAAAAGCAGTGACAAAATTCAGCGTTTACGTCAGCCTTTCCGGTAGCATAGCGGTCAGTGCAGCCGCCCGGATTGCGGAAGACCCAGGTTCGATTCCTGGCTGGGTCGAGTGGGCGTTTAATTTTTTCACTGAATTTTATAAAATATTTATTAAATATTTAATTTAGCTTCAGTGCAGCAATTAGAACATAAAAATAAAAAGTAAAATTTACGTATGCGTATTTAACAACAGTAAAAGTATAATAAATAGCCTATATCCTGTCCCACTGCTGGGCAAAGGCCTCCATTATTGAAATCAAGTCATCGCTGCAATTGATGAGTATTGGCTTAATCACCACGCTTGCCACATGCATGCGGGCTGGTGATCACAAACCCGAAATCCGAGACACACTTTGCCCGACCTGGGAATTGAACCTAGGACCTTCGGGTATCGAGCCGAGCGCTTTGCCACTCGGCCAATGAGGCGTTATTGAACCATGCCTATTTTTTCTTTTTGACGTTCTTAATGTTTTTTAGTCAATAAGCTTTTTTGTGTATTTGATGACAAAATTGATTTTAAAAAATCCTTTAGAGTACGTTTAGATGATGAGCGCTCAAAGCGTGTTTTGCTAACGCGCGTATACAACTACATGTATTTTAATCTAGGAGTACACATGCTAACGCGCGTTCAACGCTGCGCTAGCGCCGTATTGTTGTCAACGCGCGCTTTAAGATCACTGGCTTTCTTTGTAACCGTTCAGTTGAGCGCGCGCTTTTGACGCTGTTAGACGTATTTTAGGGTTCGCTCAGTTAGTCCAGAAATCGTCCGCAATGGAAACGGAAGCTTTTAATACCGAATTATTTATAGACGAAATAGAAAAACGTCGAGATATGGGACATGACAAATAGCGTTCATTCAGAGAAAAACTTAAAGAGACGGGCTTGGGAAGAACTTGTCCTCATATTCAGTGATTGCCTCAACTTGGATGAAAAAAATAAATTGAATGGACCTAATATCTCAGCCTTCTTCCGCGTCGTTTCTGCCGTCGGTATAAAATCACCGTTAAAACTGTGGCTACGTCCATCTTCAACAAATGTAGAACTCAAACTGAACCAGGGCGGCCGCGAACACGCGCGTTCAACGCCTGCCAAGCGCGCACCATGTAAACACTTAACAAAAATTTAGCGTGCGTTCGACGCGCGATGAACGCTCATCATCTGAACGTACCCTTATGGTTAATGACTGTCACTCAATTTCATATGGGAAGTTGGAGCCCAGCAGCGGGATGTTAATATAGGCTGATGACAATACACTGCAAAGATTAAAAAAAAGATTGGAGAGTATTTTTTCTCTGCTTTTTAATACACTGTTATTTTTTATTTACAATGTTATCAAAATAAGAGTCTCACCTGAGAAGACGCCTATTTAAAAGTACAATTTCCAGTTTCTCTGTCTTATTTTTTTGAATTGAATTTTAAATGGCCCGACGATGATACTGAAATCTAGTGCAAGGATTCAAATAGATTGGAGTCTTTTTTCTTTCAAGTGCAATTTTCAGTTTTTCTACTTCTATTGCACAGGGAAGTGCTACCCCACATCTACAAGTACCTGCGCAAATCCGCTCAGGATAGCCTCAAGGAGTCCTCCACGGTATACTGCAGTACGCTCGCGTGCGCACTACAAGTGGCGGCGCTGCGAGCGTTACCCGCGCTGGCGGAGGACTTGCGGCTGCGGGGGGAACAGCTGAGCGAAGCCATGGGCTGTGTGCAGCTGTACCTGTCGTGTAAGCAGCCGAAGATGCTGCAGGTAAGGGCTTCTTTGTTGTTTTTTGCCTAGTGATTGGGAGGGGGGGGGGGGGGGGGGGGGGCTCTACAAGCTACATGCAACTTTACCAGTCGTGTAAACAGTCAAAAGATGCTGCAGGTTTCTGTCATTTTCGTTTCATCACATCATCATAGACCACCTTAACCCTTTATAAGGGCCACCACATTTTGAACTTTATACAATTGAGATAAGGTCGAAAACCAATGAAAAATTTGAAAATGCTGTGCCGTTAAAGGGTTAAGAACAGGCCAGCTGCCGCAACTGCACCTGCCGAAGTTACTGCAGGTAACGTTATCTTTGTTCTATTTTGCCTAGTAGTCTTGCAGGAGACCTGTGGCTGCGGAAGGAGCAGCTGGTAGGCTACTCTTGACGCAAACTCAATCTCAATACAATTCCAATGCGATTAATATGTATCGATATTGGGATAAGTTTCGCAATATCGGGACGCCCCATCTCGATAATAATTTCTTCATTTAATTTCCACGCAATTTAATTCCAATGTAGCGCTATTATCGCTTTTAAGAGTGCCATGTTAATTTTTTAGATTTGGGATTGGAAATCGATTATTGCAATTGTGTTTCAAGAGTAACCCACCTGAGCGAAGCCATAGACTGTGCAGCTGTACCTGTCGTGTAAGTAACCGAAAATGCTGCAGGCGAGGACTTTGTTATTAACGTTTTTATCAGCAGCTCATTTTTTTTCTCCACTGCTGGGACACGAGCCTTCCGTAAGGATGGATAGAAGGAACGGGCCATAACTACGAGGGCCCAGTGCGAATTGATGGTTGTAAACCGCCGGGGCCAACGGCTTTACGTGTCATCCGAAACACGGAGAAGCTCATGATTTGCGAAAGTTGCTTAAAGTCAGCAATCGCAGACTGAGCGCGTTCAAGTTCAACCACTGCGCCATCAAGCTCCACCGTCTGGATGGCGACACCTAATGTCATTTCATAGAATTTTCAATTGAAGTATTCACGAATCCATCGTTATTGCAGGAGCTAGCGGTAGAGTTCTTCGTGGCCATATTCAACTACGACGACGGCGCCACGTGGTACCACCTCCGGACCGTCTGCAACAACCGCGAGGTGCTCGAGCCGCCGCCGATGCCCACCCTCGAGCTAGAGCCAGTCGTTGGCACCCCCTTCGTAGCCGAAAACAAGGATCTAAACGCAAACATCAACACCATAACCAAATCAATTTTCGCGTCCGTAATAAACGAGTTCACATAAATAAAACATTTTGATGGCAGTATTTTATTTTTTTATTAATTTATTTATAAAAACACAATTGTCACAGAAACGAATACCCATTTATTATACAGTGTAATAACTTTAACACTATTGCCACCGTTCTCACATCTTTGTGAATTCAGTCTAATATGAATAATACGTTTTAGATACAAAGGCTCCATCCAGGCAGTACGTGGGACCGCCCGCGGACTGCCGCCGACGTATACGAGACATGAACGCTTACTTCTAATATGATGCGGAGTGCGACACACACAAGATGTGAGGGTGTAATAACGTCCCAAACCATTAATATAAACATGTTAACCATCATTAACGTAAAAATAACTTCTATGCATTTTGCATTGGTAACCTCAAATGTAGTATTTAAGTTTTGGAACTAAGGATACTACAATAGTTTCATGTCGAATGACGTATGCTGTAAATGCTGTTTTAAGTAGTTCCATTCAGGTCAACTTACCATGTTATCCAATACCAACAATAAACAAAAAGTTTTATTCGATCCAGTTGTTCTAAAACTTGCACTTATACAATAGATAGAATAGAAAGCCCTCATAAATCGGGCAATTTTTATTGCATACCGTATGAATTACTTTTATAATAACACTATGTACATGCATATACTTTTCACAATTTATGCCGCTTATAGTAAAGGGAATAAGGCTCATAAATGATCAAAGTATATACATGCAAAAGTGACTGTTACTGACTTGGCGGCGCAGGCGCAGACAGTGCCGCTTACAAAGATTTGCTAGAAATGAAGTACTGCTTATGCCAGTGAACACGGTAACCTCATAATGGCATTCATTTTATATAATAAATCAACTGTCAGATATGTCTTAGAATAACACACCTAAAAAGGCGTGCGCAACCCATTACAGCTCAAAGGACTCAAATAAATTATATTTGACATACATAGTTTTAAACAAGGGATAAATAATATAACATTTGCAACAAAAAGATCGCAATACTTTAAACCTTACCTGCTAATTAACAAACCGGTGAGCAATACTACTAAAGGCTAAAACAGTGCTCGACCGACTGTCGGCGCGTACGTCGGTTGCGTGTGCTTAAATACATAGTGCCTTACAAATAAACAAAGAATAAGGTCCGAATAGTTATTCCGTGTTTTGTTTCTGTCATGTAAACGTCATTTCAAATTAAGAGTAAAAGAGACAAAACACGGAATAACTATTCAAAGCTTTTTTTTTTGTTTGTAAGGCACTATGTATTTAAGCACACGCAACGGACGTATGCACCGACGACGGTCGGTCGAACACTACTTTAGCCCTAACGAACAAAAACTATAGAGCTATGTGTTATTAGACATCTTACAAGTAAAAACTTCATTGACGTAAGGATGTGCTTAATACATATATGTGCAGATCATATTGGTGTTCTATGTTTGGCAATAACGCTATTTAAAAGCAAATCTTAATAACTTTATAGTAACATAATATGCATAATTAGTGTTTACTGATTTTACAAGGTTTTACTACGATTGGTAGTTATATGCTTAGTGATAAATATCATAACGAATTAACTCATACATCAAGTTTGCAGAAAACCAGTGTATTGAAAAATAACATTTTTTTGCTTCAATAAATCTCAACAAAACTTCCACTATTATACGATTTGCTATTTGAAATTTTAATTTTCTACAATTACGCTAATACCTCCAAGAATAAATATTTAAAGTAAACGCTTCCAAATAAGAAAGAACACTCTTTTTTTTACATTAAATTTAGAGTGAATATCGATTAAAGATGACGCATGTCCTGGAATGGCTTATTATTTTTGATAAATCATATTCACACCGTTTATTAAATAAATAATAATAATACATAATAAATCTACATTTCACTAGCTAATTTTTAAGTTAACTACTAACATTTCGTCTCGTGATCCAGTTTAAAGCGCTCGGATCGATGCGGCACGGCACCCGCAATCATTTTAACGGATTTAAGGCAACTACGTTATTGCGTTGAAAACATCCGTGTTACATAATATTATTTATTGTATGAAGCATCTTTACATGTCAAACGCAATGCGTAAACAGTGGATGCGATTTAAACGAGCTAAGTGCCATTTTTTAAATATTCGATCGGCTCAAAGTTAAATACAATTTGCATGAAATATTGTGCTTCATATTCTCCTTACTAGATGGCGCTGCTTAGATGTCATAAAATATGTGGTTAACTTGAAATCGATCGAACAAAGAACTCAGCCCTTACTCACATATCATCACTCAAAACGCTTTAGAACTAAGAACGGGGACGACCATAACAACTTTATGTTAGTTCAACTATACATGTAAGATGATAGTTTTAATATATATTTAGAGTGTTTCATAACTTGTTTTACAGTAGGTACAAGTAATCTTGATATAGTATTTTTTTCATTTAGTTTGTATCACATGTCAAAAAACTTACGAATCATGTTACAATAACTGAAAAATAGGCATCTAATATCTCTTTTATTTCTGGTCTCTATAGAAAGTGCTATAAAATCTTTAGGGTAAGAAAAGGATGACTTTAATTTATGTCTCAACTGAATATTGACCTATGCCTCCCTTCAAGATCGCCCTTACTTCCATAGCACCCTAGTATAAATAGTGTGTATGCAATTATTAACTTAGGTGAACATTCACTATGCACGAATCACGATGCTAAAATATTTATATTATTCATTTATCAATAAGTCTATATTTTTTTCAACAGATACTTGGGCTGTGTAGAAAAGATGGCAGTGGAAATTCAATAACATTTCATACTAAATCTAAGAATACAATACATGCTTTGTTTATCTACAGTAATTACATTTTTCAACTAAAGCAGTTAGCGATTATCCATAACCGCACTGTATGACCCTGGAATATATCTATGACAAAGCATGTTTAAGGCCAAATTCGAACCAATTATTAAAGATTCTTAAAATGTATTCAATGGCTTAGTAAAATTCTTAAACATGTATTATTATTATAGTAGAAAATATTTATATAATATATATTATTTATTAAACACATGGATAACTTTCAGCATTAAAAACTTCATCATATTTCTCTATACAAGGATTCGGCACACTCATTTCAATAAACGCCTTTATATCCTTATTCTTTAAAAAAGTTTACTCTGTGAGGTAGTTACGTATGTATCGGTCAATTAGAGTTAAAAACAGATAAAGAGTCGAGAAGAGAAGAAGGTTGTATCAGTATCTTTACATCACATTTTTATAAGAATAAGGACAACATAGGCTTACTATTATTATCGTGAGTCAACCGCACGTGAATTCCGACCCTCCACCTTTGCCACACAGTCCAAACTCGTGTAATTCAGCGCTAGCACAGGCATCACTTCCACGCCATCTTGAGCATTTTCCTGGAGGCGAAGTACTTGGTGCTGTAAGTGGCGAGGATGAGCGCTGACAGAACCACCGCTATGAGGTAATAGTCGAAGTCGTCTTTGAGAAGGTCGAACGTTTTTGACGGCGCCACTCGTGTGTAGAATAAATCTGAAATGACATGAGTCAATGAATAAAAAAAACTGCAGCGTGCCGGACTGCTGACGACTGCCGTGCTCAACTACAACCAGTTCAGCACGGCAGCCGTCCGGCCACCGAATAGAGATAATTCCGTACAACGACGGTGTTACTTGAAATACACGCGCATATATTGCCGTCGCGCTCTCAAAAGTCGATAACGAAGGAAAAATAATAAATTGCGATATTTTTTATATAAAGCCTATGAAAATATATACGCAAATGAAATGACTCTCAAGTCGCAAAGGTCAATGTACAAAATTATTTCTGTTTAGCGACAGCGCGTACGGGACACTCGCTCAGTTCTGTAGCAAGCACCAGGTTGGAAGACTCGAGGCTAGAGCTTGCGCTCCATGGTGGGTTGGCTCTTGTATAGTGTGCAGTACATTACACTCACCCAGCCCCGTAGCCAGTACCAGGCAGGTGGACTCGAGCCCCGCGGGCGCGGTGTGTATCGCTCGCGGCCGCTGCAGCGTGCGTTGTAGTTGGCAGCTCGCGTAAGGGACAAGATCCTCTATACCCTGCTGTATGGCGAGTACATTACACTCACCCAGCCCCGTAGCCAGCACCAGGCAGGTGGACTCGAGCCCCGCGGGCGCGGTGTGTATCGCTCGCGGCCGCTGCAGCGTGCGTTGTAGTTGGCAGCTCGCGTAAGGGACGAGATCCTCTATACCCTGCTGTATGGCGAGTACATTACACTCACCCAGCCCCGTAGCCAGCACCAGGCAGGTGGACTCGAGCCCCGCGGGCGCGGTGTGTATCGCTCGCGGCCGCTGCAGCGTGCGTTGTAGTTGGCAGCTCGCGTAAGGGACGAGATCCTCTATACCCTGCTGTATGGCGAGTACATTACACTCACCCAGCCCCGTAGCCAGCACCAGGCAGGTGGACTCGAGCCCCGCGGGCGCGGTGTGTATCGCTCGCGGCCGCTGCAGCGTGCGTTGTAGTTGGCAGCTCGCGTAAGGGACGAGATCCTC
>CAUJAO010000046.1:0-15678 GCA_963082485.1 Eudonia mercurella
ACGTGACCGGCTCTCCGTAATCTCATTCATTGAAGGGCTGCTTGTAGACCTGTTATGGCCCTTATGACTCTACTGTTGCGGTTAGCCCAATTCTCACGTTTCACCTTCCAGTGATTAAGAGATTGTTTTGGTCTACTGTATTTGTTTTGGTATTTTTATGGGAACAGTAAACAACATTGAATGCGCCCATGAAATGTACAATATTTGCAATTATTTTACAACTTTGCGGGCTATATGATCGCGAACTTAAGATAAAGTGTTTTATTTCAATATTTAGAAAGATAACTTTTCTTTTAGCCATTTACGAAAATCAATGACAGATGATCAAATGATACGTACAAAATAATACGAAAAATACAAAATCTCGTATCATAATGTTTAAATAAGGCAAAAATAAAACGTGAAACACTGTTCAAAGTGCTGACAATAATGTATGGCAAAGTTTTAACTCTCTATGAATGACAAACCTGTGACTAGAGGAGGTCTTATGCTAGTTTAATTCCACAAAATAAGGAGGACCTAGAAGTTAAGCGTAATACACAGACCCCTTACACAAACGGTTCCCAACTGGTGGTCCGCGGACCACAGATGGTCCGTGAGAGCATCGGTAATGGTCCACGGGACAGAACATTATTAAATCCACTGAACAATTTTTAAAAAGGCAGTACAATGTTTTTATTAAATTCCTGCACTGTCACCTACGCTACCTATTTGCAAATTCCTAGGTGCCAGGGTGGTCCCAATATGTTTATGGCGTTAATACAGTAGAACCACTAGGCGTTGATGTTTCGCATTAGCATTTTTTTTAGCATGAAGTGTGAAAAAATAAACTGTCACTAATGAACTTACGCTACAAATACTTTTAAGGTTTTGAATAAAGATTAAACTTTCTGTTTGAAAAAAAACAAAGTGTTGAAAAAATTCCACGAGCATGTCATGGGGTGCGGGTTCGAATCCCGCTCGTGTAATTTTTTCAATACTTTGTCTTTTTTCAATTTGTGGAAAACATAAGGAAAAGGGTCCATGGTCGGGGAAAGGTTGGGAACCGCTGCCTTACACGGATCTCGGAACAGTCCGAGCGCAACTGTTGCAAGATTCCGTGTCCGTAAAAGTTTGTCTATGTGTGCGTTGCTCGAGCGCGTTAGTATGAAGCTTACTTTCTGCAGTCACCTTATTTTGTGCTTCGTATTTCCGTGAGCCGAGTCGAGTCGAGCGGGCGAGGCCGCGCGCCGTTGTGTGCGGTGCGCTGTCGCGGCCATAGCGGCGCGCGCGCACCGGTGTGCGAGAACCAGTCCCACATCCTGTTTGGCCGCTCGGCTTCTGGCCGTAGAGCTTTTTATTTCGCGCCTCTGCCCACGACGACCACGGTGGAGAAAGAGTTTCGTGATGACAGTTTTTGTGCTTTTTTTCCGATATAACTCTTTTATGATTTTGCAGCTATGTTACGCGTTTATGTTGGTGTATTACTTGTAACATGAGAAAAGACTAGTAAAAATGGGAATAGAGTCCCGTTATTAGCACTTTGAATGTGAAAATAGTTATGTTTGGTTTCCGAGGAGAAAGAAATTATTTGATAATATGTTTTTAAGTTTTTACTATATTAGCAGACTTTTAAAGTTACGTAAAATCTTTGGAAAGCATTTTGTAGCACGTTTTGTACAGTCACTTGATTATTCGTTTGAAAAATTAAGAAAACAGCAAATGGTGTAATAATAACTTTCATTTTAACCTTTAATGAAACAAAGAAAAAGCTTTCATTAGTCCTTTTCGTGTAAAAAACAAATTAACATCGTAATCCGTTTCAAACACCATAAAACTTCACACTGAAAAGGAAACATCATTATACCTATACAACCCTGTGAATGGGCCGTGAAAAATCTAAGCGCACCGTTATGCAACAGGACTTCTCAAGGTGGCGCGTGACAAGTGAGAAAAAAAACAACAGACGAGCAAGTAAACGAAAAAGCAAACAAAAGGGGATGCCCCAGGAATGCGATCCGCATAAAAAGGAGGGAATTCCCGAAACGCATTGTTTACAATGCGGCGGCGCGTGCTTGACGCGCTGGCTAGTGCTCCGTATTTATTTGTTTGGTTAGCGTCCTAACACCGGGTGACCTTCAAGCGCACTTTGTCGTTTAAAGTACTACGTCACTTTACGCCCTTGTTCAACGTTGACGGCGCGCTACCGTTCGCAGCGTTCTCTACACGCGAACAGCCGAATTTTGTAACGTTTATCATTACTTTGTCGCACCACCAAAAGTCGAATGATCTCCCAACACACGTATTCCTTCTTTCCAACAAAACGAGGTACTTACGAGGTGCAAAAAAACCACTTGTGGTACGGTTAGCTACGCACAATCTTTCTCCATTAGCTATCCTCGCACCTGGCTTCTGCATCTGCTTAACATCATCATCACATTGCACAGCTCAATATATTGCATTAGCTTACACTGTTAAATAAAGCTATCGTAACAATTTTTAACTTTTGTTTTGAACGTGACTCTCACACTAGTTTTTATGATCATGCTACCTAAAAATGAAAACGTTCACGTGAAATTTGGTCTAAAACTTATATTGACTATGAAACAAAATGTCTACCTGGCAATATGACTATGTAACACTTGGAACTACATCTTATTACTTACCAATGGATAGATGGTCGGGTTGAATGCGAGAGAGCGTTGTTTATTTATATTATTTATTTATTTAACATAGGCATACACGACAGGTTACAATAGTTGTTATCATTAAATATAAATCCCATAAATAAAGGTCCCAGATTGTGACCCAAAAAAAGGTGTACCTACGCACAACATAACAAGCATGAAACACACAAAAACAAAGCCACACATAAAAATCAAAATCAAGAAAAGTGGACAAAAAAAAACCAAAAATACCGATAAAAAAAAACAACAAAAACAATAAAAAAACAATCCTCGTAGCTCCGTAAGACTACAGGCGTTAGTTAGCTAGTTTTGAAGACGCAACTAATCTGTATGTGGCCATACAACCATACCACTTGCTATGCCGCGATTTATGCGTCGAAAGGGAAAATCGTCTGTTTAGTGACCATGATGATTTAAAAAGGAACGTTAACCTGTATTCAAGCCACAAGTAATCTGGATGTGACCAAGCAATCATCTGCTTTACCATTACATCCATACCACTTGCTATGCCGCGATTAATGCGTCGAAAGGGAAAATCGTCAGTTTTTGTCGGCGTGCGCGCCGCGGCCACCGATGACGCACCGTTCTGCGAACTAGCGCGGAATGTCGGCGGGTTCTTTCCTCCTTAGAGGCAGAGGAGCCCGTTATGAACGCGACTTATGATTCGGCAAGAATTCTTTAGAGCGTTTAAATACATTTTGATGCATACATACATGCAGTTATGCCCGTTTCCCATAGTGGTACGCAGAGATTACCTTTTGTTACTTGCTACGATTCTTACATACTTCTTTCGCTTTATCTACGCGAGCACTGATCAGTGCCCTAAACAATTAAAATTGTATTGTGTTTGTATTCACAGTAGACAACAGGTCAAAGTGCATTTTGATATTCGTACAATCATCGAAATTAATTTTTTTCAAGTCGTTAATAAAAAACGTATGCCAAAAAATATATATTAAAACCAAATATTAAGTAATTTATTATTGGGTTCTTACCTGTGAAATGGACGTTTTTTCTAGGTGTATTACTTCTAAAAGTCAATACCGGTTGTTAATATTATTACTATACACTTTTAATTAGGACTATGTTACGTAGGCTTCAGTAATAACAATGATTATTCATTTTGTGTCTTTATCGCCCAATTTTTTTATTAAATTGACTTCTTTTTTTGTTCGCAGAATTGCCCTTTTGTTTCATTGTAGCTTTGAAGTGACTTAACTTTTAAATGCCTGCTATATAATTTTATAAAAAATCTTCATACAAAACGTCAATTTCATAAGTAAAGACCTAATATTATGTTGGTTTAATTTTTCTTTCTAGTAAATTCTACTAAAATGCACGTTATGTAACCCAAGAAGGCCGTAAACTCTATGTAGGTACTCTAAGTTGTACCTATATGGTTATATAACTATGTTTGTTCAAACCCTGTCCAGGTTGGTGAACCATTTACAAAAAAAAAGCGATAAGCAAAAGCGCACTTTGCCCGGAATTTTCAAGCACTGAAGAACTGGCTGCATGCTTCAGGCGTAAACAAGATGGTGGTAGCTAGTCAGACAGACTTAAAGTATAAAAAACTTTTTAAATACCACAAATCATTTTAAAGGAAATGTTCGAGGTAGATCGCATATATGCGATGCCGTAAAGTGAAAAAATACCGTCTGAATTTTCCTCTATTAGACTTGCTTTTACTATTTTTCTCTATTAGACTTGCGAGAGTTTTTTTTCGTTGCATCAAGTATTTTTTATTGTCTCTAGCGTACAGTGCTCCGTGCATGGCTTAGTTATTTGAAATTTACTCGCAAAACCAGAAAGATTTTTATTCTGTCTTTCTTTTGCACCCGATATTTAATATCACATCCAAGCAGATTTATTAGCAAGCACGTTTTTTATATTTCCTCAGAATTGCCACTATTTTCTTCTAAGTATTTGGAATTTATTTTACGCGTAATTAGAAGCGCACCTGACCCGGATTGTCAGGGGTTGCGGCTTCGAATCTCGCACGTGGTATTTTTTTCAACACTTAGTAGGTATAATTTTTTCACTGTATTTTATAAATATTGAATTCGGCTTCAGTGCAACAATTAGCACTTAAAAATAAAAAAGTAAGATTCTGTAGGTACCCTTTTCTCTTAACCTTACTCAAAATTGATAACTTTGAATATTCTATCCATCAACTTTGATAACCATCACCATCGGTCATTCCATCACGGCTATACCGTACCAAGTAACGTAGCACATTACCGCAATTGGTCGGATCGTGTAGGTGAGCAGTGTTTACTTCGCGATTGCAGTTACAGGACTGGTTCAAGGCGCTAACGCCGGCGCCGCATGTACGTGCATAAATCACCGCGGGGAGGCGCATCGCGTGCCGCAATAAATCCGACTGCCACAATGACGTCACCACGTATCTCGGAGAATCCCCGGAAGAGAGCGAATAAAATAAAAATGTCACGTAGCGATCAGCTGTCGGGCGGCGGGCGTGACGCGCCCGGCGATACGCATAACGACGCAGCAATAAAACTTATTTTTATGTTTTTCGCTCACAATGGCCGCGCGAAGGTCGAGCTATCTAAATGGGTCAATACACTCGTAGTACGGCGAGCACGTGCTCCCGCGTTTGTAAATAGCGAGATATCGGCCGATTGTTGCAGTGATTAATGGGGGCGCGTAATGACTCGGCGGCGGCGCCGCCCGCGCCGCTAACAGCTCATTCATCGGCGCTTAGGGCTGCCAGTCTGCCGAAGGAGAAGATTGGCTCCTGTTTTAACGTATTGCATCTAATATTGAGATAACTACTAGTAAATGGAGTTATATGAATTAAAATTCCCGCGTCAACAGTTCGATAAGTTAATGACCTAAGTCGGTTGTAATTTTGCTGTAAATAAATCATAAATATTTATTGCACTTTCATGTAGGTAGTAACATAGGTGTTTTTTTTTAGTTCCTTACACGAACCCGGTTAGGGCATAGCAACATAAACCTTTTAAGTATTATATTAAATAATAAATAAAATAAAATAAAACATAAAACCATATTAATAAAATCATTTACAGCATAATTAAAATATATATTAGGTAAAAATAAATTAAATTAAAGATTATGATTAAAAAATTCCTACAAAGTGTAATAACATTTAGAAATAAGGATTGCTTTCAATCGGTGTTTGAATTTGGCTAGACACTTTTCTTCTTTCATTAACAATGGCAACTTATTATATATTTTTATACATATTGCAAAAGGGCTAGCTTGTACAAATTTAAGATTAGTTGTTGGAAGAGCCATTAAATGATTCTCACTAACCAAAATAAAAAGGTTTTCTTCAGCATTTTTAGTAACTAATAACGTTTCTAAATAGATAGAGCTCCGAACATCATACAAAGAGCCTTACTTATGACTCTCCCTATTACATTTAATTATCATAAAGAAGTTAGTGTTTTTATAGTAGAAAGTAAGAAATACAAAATACCTCTTTTAAAGGGCTTTCTGAGAGACAATGCGAAAAAGTTTGGTAACTTTTCGCATTGTCTCGTCAATGGCAACCCTACACTATAATCGTTTGTGCTGGGAGATGGTTTTGTTCGCGTCCCGGCGATCGATGCACGACATTAGGGTGGCCAATGTCAAGGCTGCCACTTGCTTCCAAATGCTAATTGGCCAGTTATAATGCATTCAGTGGAGACTCCGCTGCACTTGTCTATGCCCAGACGTAGCGGATTGCGACAGGTGTTAAGTTTTCTTTAATTGTTTTGTTTCCTTCTGAAAACTATTTTGTTAGCTGCCAGTAATATTGAGAGTGATCAGATGTTTCTTGTTTTATTTCCTATGGAATAAAATGTTTTTGTTTTGTTTATATAATTTTTAACGCAAATTTTGATGCGAAACAAATTACAAAAACACAAATGTTTAAATGTTTTTATAATTTTTTTGCCTACTCCTTAATTGATCTTTAGTATTTGTAAAAATATTATGATCGGATGTTAACGACGGTAGTTGTTGACATTGAATGGGCGCCTTTGGCTTTCAAAGTAAAAAAGTAAAAGTGTTCTATAATTTCGGCGGGCTAGTTAGAACCACGATAGCTCAATTGGGAGAGCAGCTGACCCGGTATGTCAGAAGGGTGCAGATTCAAATCCTGCTCGTGAAAATTTTTCAACATTTGTGTTTTTGTAATTCCTATGAAATCTGTTTTTTGTGATCTGCCAGTACTTCTAACAATGGTCGAAGTCTTTATTTAACTATGATTTCTTTACTTTCCGTTTCGAAGGATATGCTGATTTTAATTTAACATTTTATTTACTGACAATTTTTAGGTTAAAAACTATTTCTAATTTAATTATTTCAGGATACTGGCTTGCTTGGCTTTCTCAAAATGTGGAAAAGTTAAAATATTTTATAAATATGTATATAATACATATTTATAAAATAGTTTATGTTTATGTTTTAACGCAGTTGATTTTGGGCCAACTTTCCGACATCTAAAATAAACTTTATTACCCATAAAATTTTAGAAATAAGTAGTACATTAAACGTGATCCCTAGACTAGCTTGGATTATATGAGACTAGAAATTAACAATCTGTATAATTGATTAATAATCAACGGAACTTTAATCTTTCGCGATAATATGCGAACTTGTGTGAAATACAGTATGTCCTATGTTGGATAAAGTCCACAAAAATAAACATGCTAAAAACAATTTCAGAACCCATAAACTTATTTCAAATAAAAGAAAACCTGTTGGGTTAGAATTTTAAATTTAACATTTAAGGTGGCTCAAATTATTCTGAATCAAGTAGTGTAAAGAAAAGTAAAAAAGGTGTTCTCGATTCGAACCTCTTTAGACCAATTTCATATGAAAAAAAGGGCAATGTTTACAAAAGGAGTCTATATACACAACAACACAACTTTTCCGTGTTGTGTTAGTGTGGGACACAAGATTTACACCATGCAAATAGTTTAGCCGTAAGCCGCGAGCGATAACGGCGAGGTCACGGTTATCAATGGGAATCTCCATACGCTGACGTGGGCAGCGACATCTCGCCCATTCACTATGAAGACGCCCCCCCACCGACCCACCCCCCCGGTGCATTCGTGCAACAAGTTAGGGCCGTCTTAAGGAGTTCCGGATGTGATGCGGACGCCGCGATCGACGACGCTTTGACAAATGCCGAACGAAAATGGTGGGAAAATTTTAAGACGCGACTTTTTAAGAATAGAGCCTCCGTCTATGTGGAAGAGTAAGAGTAAAGAAAGGAGGCGAATTAGAAAGGTTGATACTCTATGGTTCGTTAGAAAACTTAATATAGAAAAAACGTATTCTATTTAAAAATTATGCTAATTTTTACTGTCAATAATATTATCGGCATAACACAGTGTGGTTAATTAGTTTGTTTGCCAGATTTTCGCTAGTTCACAATTTTCTGTGTGCTACTGTAAATTTGTAACGCACAACCATTAGGTTAATAATCACATAATCCAACACCCCAAAATTTTCCGTGTAAATCATTGTGGTCCAAACAAATTTTCCGGCTTCGCGATGCCCAATTAAATATGGATGTGATTGAAAAACGCGTGTCCGGTAACGAGCGTGTACATAATTGGAGGGGGAAGGGGGGAGGGCTGGCCCGGAGTGACCCAGTTGCGTTGCCCGGCGACCGCCCACCTGCCGCCCCAACCCAGCAGCCGACACCTTAGCTACGGTCGTTCAACCGTCATGAAGGATTGCAATTTTTAACCAATAAGATGTCTGCATACATACCAATGGTAGGTAGTTTATTAATTAGTTCCACAGTATGCGGGTTACCAATTTTTGGAATTACATATAGCTGGCTCTTCAGAAGTAATGTCAACCTTTTGGAATATGATAGTGGTAAAAAATTGGCTCAAATTATGATCAATTCTCCACCATTCATGTTCCAAGCGAACACATCGGCACACCCAAACAAATTTCCTCAGACTTAAAGTTTGCCTCATTTTTGTTGAACCGAAAGGAAAAAGCTGCGAGCGAATAAACTTAATTGTTGTAAGCCGCGCTCGAGTCTGCCCCCCGAAGGTTTGGGGGGGCGGGGGCGCAGTTGTATTTCTCCGAACTTGTGCTAAATTTCACTTTCTCTGAAGACGTTGTGCGTAGACTTAGCCTCCCACCGCACACCCCCATCCGCGTGAACAAACTTCAGCGAATAGTTTCGTCGGCTCAGCTGTAAGTACAAACAAGTTGCAACTATCGTCTCTCTACCCGATATCATCATTTTTTAACTAGTGAACTGACTAACTACCAGTATTTGCCAATAATTCGAAGCCAAAGTTCATTTTCCGATCTGTACAGCATCGAACATGTTCTTCTGCAAGAGCGCGTTTCGTTCTCCGAGAGACGTCGTTATCTTAGCGAACCCTAACCGAGTAAAACATAAAAAACGTACGTCAAAAAAGTCCTTCCACTCACAAAAACTCCGCCGCCTCCTCGCCCTCTGAAGTTATAAAACGCTGAAGGCGGGCGGGCTCGGCTGTGGGGTTTGTGACCTTATCTCCCTGTCTTAGGGTCGAGAACGGTTCACGTGGGCGGCTGCACACCAGCCCGCCGCGGCTGAAAGGCGAGCACACGAGCGTGGCAGCTTTAGCAAAATGAAAGCCGAGTCGCTCTTAATTCACCCACACACAGGCATCGCGTACACCGACGTGGATGGCACCCCTGCCCCTGCAGCGCCCGCCGCCCCGCCCGCCCCCACACGGTATAAATAAGGGGGGCCAACTCGGGTTAACAAGAGAGTGAACCTCCCACGCGGCAACGCTACAGGGGAGAATTAAGGGGGCTGCGGCGAAGGACGACGTAAGGAGATGAGAGAGCACACGCTCTCGAGACGAGCCACCTCGCTACACTGGGAATTAAGGGAGCTGACGACCGAGCGCTGCCACCGCACCGTTACCGAATTCCAACTGTTTTTGAACCTTTGTAATTCTAGTCTCTACTTAAAATGTTTGGAATCTCTAGAGAACTTGTCATTTGAGGCGACACTACTTCAATTTACTTTTTTCGGCTGGCAACACTGTGCGGCTAAGTTGTCAAAATATCTAGCTCCTATTAAAAATTCGATAAAAATTGTTTTTATAGCAAGATTATTATATTATTAACAATCAGTGAATAAATTAAGTGACAAATAATACTGACTATTGTTATCTCCGACAACAGTTGTCTAGTTTTTAAATTATTGACAAAATCAACATCCCAACTGTCAGCGCCAGCTGACTTGTGAAACAAATTTATTTAAAAGTTGTGAAAATAACAACTTTTGCCGTGGACTGCAGCAACATAAACCGGGGGAGTATTGTTTTCATTACTATCATAATTACATGTAGCTACTCTCAAAATACTTAAACATTTCAGTCGATTTGCAAGTGTCAATGTAATAGTCTAGTTAGTTCTTTGTACTACTACTATTATTACTAATCAACTTGGTTAGAACACGAAACCTAGTAGTTGATCACGAAGCTGTATAACTAATTATCTTTGATCATTGGACTATAGTATACAGTTAACTAAGTTAAAATAAGTACATACATAGTTGCCCACCTACTTGTTTTTCTTTGTGACTGGTATTTGTTTTTATACCAATTACATCTTATAACTTAATTAATTTAATTTCTTGATTAGTACCTAATAACTTGCAATTACAATACAAAACTTTAATTTTATACCACAACTTTAGTGTGACACATCTACCCCCCCCTAGTTACAATTAAAATCTCATTTTTAAATTATCTTAATAGCTGCTCATAGAAATCAACTAGAAGTTAGATAAACCTAACTTGCAACACATAAGTCATATTATATTTTAATATATATATATTTTTTAATTTTCAGGTGTTTATAAAACCAACTTCATAATGCTGACCCGTAAGGCTGCTACTCAAAGTACTGAACTAAAGCTCAGACAGGCACTTGAGGAGCTAAAAGTATTTAAGGAATCCTGCAATCAGCTGCTAAAAGAGCGGGATGACAGTGAATTGGAAATAAAATCCATAATAGGCAGAAACTCACAGCTTAAGAATGAGTTAGGCCAACTGCACATGCAACACCAGGATGTGCTTCACCAGCGTGACCAACTGCAAGATGTCATCTCCACTTTTGAGCATCAGCACAACACCTATGAAAGGGCACTTGACCGTATCACCGAGTTGGAAAAGGATCTCAGTGCGGCC
Source organism: Eudonia mercurella (assembly GCA_963082485.1). NCBI lineage: Eukaryota > Metazoa > Arthropoda > Insecta > Lepidoptera > Crambidae > Eudonia > Eudonia mercurella. The sequence continues at coordinate 10,862 of CAUJAO010000046.1, forward strand.
AACTACCAGATTTCACAATTTGTTGAGTTGCAGCAGCAGCATGAAGTGGAACATACTCAGTCTTTATTTGAAGAGCTTTTGGCATCACCTGGTGGTATGTCGGTACAACAATCTCAAAACAACCACAAAATAAATAACACCAGCAAAACTAAAATTAAAAAATATGTAAAAATTAATAAATTTATAAGGAAAACTGAAAAGTTAATTAAAAAAAATAACTGTTTTTACAAAAACATTGCCCTTAGAAAGGAACGTATTAGCCTTATGGATTCTCTAGATATATATAATAGTAAATTAATGGAAAGTAGACAGATGTATGAGCGGGACACAAAGCAATTACAAACTGATATCCAACGGTTACATGAGTCACTTGATACAATGACCAAAAAATATTCAATTTCACAGAAACAGATTGAAGAACATATCCAATCAGCCACAGAGTTAGTTGATCTGTGTAAGTACAATGCTGATCGGTACAACTCATTAATTAATAATGAAATCAACCTAAACAAAGAGTCTTTATCTGTGAACTCTAATATCCAGATGAACACACATAATTTGTCTGTTTTGGTTCCCAGTCCTACATCCTCACCTCAAACAATACATAAATCTAAGGTTATTAAATTGGTACGAAACACAGTTATGTACTCTGACAAACTGGGTCAGGGCTTAGGGTTGCTTATGAATGGAAATGTTAACCATTCAATTACCAACATTTGTACCCCAGGTCAGTCTTTGAATGCTATAGTAAATAACATATCACAAAACTCACTGAATAGTTCCACTAATGTTATTGTATTATGTGGTGACAGTTCACAAACTAAGAAACGTGACATAATAAATAATTTTAATATTTTAACAAAACTGCAATCGGATACAAATTGTAAGTTAATAATTAGCGCTTTTCCCTATTGTACAAATTTGACATGGGAACAAAACAAGCGCATTTATGAACTAAATTTATTATTATTTAATTTGATTTGTCGTCATAGTGACACTATTTTATATTTTGACATTAATAAATTTATTAATAACTTTAGTTTGACTACAGATACTATGTATCTTTCTAAGAATTGTAGGACCCAAATAGCTAAACTGTTAGCTTATAATATACAGGATACAGTTATAGATGTTATAACTAAGTCTCGTCATAATAATGTAATCATTAGTAGTTCTACTAATGCACCATTTACAACTAGTAATAAGGTAACAACCTCAGGTTGTTTAAACTGAGGTCTAAGACAAAAGCCAAGTCCACATTCATTAATATTATACATCAAAACATTCAGGGTTTGGCTGGCAAGGACTTAGAATTAGAATTATTTGCAAAAAGTCAGGCAATTCACATATTTTGTATAACTGAGCATTGGCTAAGAAGTCATGATACGTCATTTCATGTAAACAATTTTCAACTAGCGAGCGCGTATGTACGAAGCACAGCCATACACGGCGGTTCTCTAATACTAGTAAGAAGTAATATTAAATACAAAAATCGCAACGATATTGTAAACCTTTCAGTGGAGCGTAACATTGAGCTATCGTGTGTGGAGTTCAATAGTTTTGTAATAGTGTGTGTATACCGACCCCCAACGGGCAATTTCGGTATTTTCGAATCAGTAATGGAGGACGTACTTAGAAAATTAAAATTAAAAAATAAATTTGTTTTAGTATGTGGAGATTTTAATATAAATATTCTAGAAATTAACTCAATGAGTGTTCGTCTTGTTGCGTTATTTAAATGCTTTAATCTAATAAATCTATTTCTCGAACCTACTAGAATAACTTCTCATTCGGCCACTTGTCTTGATAATGTTTTTACAGACTATGCTCCTGTTTTTAAGTCAGTTTTTAATAATCTTACGTCTGACCATTGTGGTTTGAAGTTGACCTATGATTTTGATATCAAGGATAAGCCAAAAATAGTAAAATGTAAACCAGTAACAAAAAAACGAATGGAGTCTTTCAAAAATAGTATAGTATGTAAAATTGATGCGTTACCCTTTGTACATGATGACCCAGATGTACTATATAGTAATCTTTTTGATTTAATAAAAACAGAATACAATCAAGTTTTTACTTCTAAAACAATTAAAATTTCTCATAAACTCAAGTTCTGTGATTGGGCCACGACAGGTATATATAATAGTAGAAAAAAACTGTATGAGTTATATAATTTAAGACAATATAACCATACTCTTAGTTTTACAGAATATGTTAAGAATTATTCTAAAATGTTTAAGAAAGTGTGCATATTAGCAAAATCAAATTTCATTAAAGACAAAATTAAAAACTCTAACAATAAAATTAAAGCCACTTGGGATATTATAAACCGTGAAACGGGCAAATTTAAACCACGGGACAATACTTTCACTTTGAAAGTTCACAACACCCTTGTCAATTCGGATTTACAAATTGCTAATATTTTTGATGAATATTTTGTGAATATACCAGTGGTAACAACTTTAAATTTAGATTCATCACCAGAGGCTGCACAATCTTTACTCAAAAAATATGTACCTAAACCTAATCTATCTTTTCAATTTAAATACATTGATTCTTTGAATATTATAAAAACATTCAAATCACTTAAAATGAAAAACACTAGTGATTTGTGGGGCATAAGTATTAAGGTAATTAAGAATATTATATATCCTATTGCTCCCTATCTTGCAGACATTTTTAATTACTGTATCAATAAAGGTATCTTTCCAGATCTTATGAAATTTAGTAAGGTTATACCTTTGTTTAAATCAGGGAACAAAGAAGACCCTAGCAACTATAGGCCAATTTCAATATTACCAGCATTAAGCAAAATTTATGAAAAACTTATACTCGAGCAATTAATGGCGTACTTTAACCTAAACAATCTTTTACATAAGAAACAATATGGTTTTACTAAGGGTCGTTCCACTACTGACGCTGGTGTTGCTTTAATAAAACATATATTCGATGCCTGGGAGGGGTCTCAGAACGCTCTTGGAGTTTTTTGTGACTTATCCAAGGCTTTCGATTGCGTTGAGCACCGGACTCTGGTGATGAAGTTACACTACTATGGTATTAATGATTTTGCACTTAAATTGATAGAGTCGTATCTCAGTTCAAGGACACAAACTGTCGATATTAATGGAACTAAATCATCTGGTTCTCATGTAAAAATGGGAGTTCCGCAGGGGTCAATTCTTGGGCCCTTCCTATTTTTAATTTATATTAACGACTTGCCATTCTTTGTGGAGAACTTCTGTGAAATTGTTTTATTTGCAGATGATACTTCACTCATTTTTAATGTTACTAGGTGTAAGAATAATTATGATGATGTAAACAATGCTCTCGCAGAAGTACTCAGTTGGTTTACTGTTAATAACCTACAGCTTAATGCAAAAAAAACAAAATGTATCAAATTTACACTACCTAATGTTAAAACTGAGCCAACCGATGTTAGAATAAACGGTGATAAATTAGATTTAGTAGATTCAACAGTTTTCTTGGGTATCACACTTGACTCAAAACTTCAATGGAACCCTCATATATCGAAATTGGCCGGAAAACTCAGTTCTGCTGCTTATGCCATCAGAAAAGTAAGACAATTGACAGACGTTGATACTGCTAGAACAGTTTATTTTAGCTATTTTCATAGTGTCATGTCGTATGGCCTCTTACTGTGGGCTACAGCGGCTGATGTTGAAACTATATTTATTTTGCAGAAACGAGCAATAAGAACCATCTATAGACTAGGTTCCCGAACTACTCTAAGAACTATTTTTAAAGAAATTGGTGTTCTTACAGTTGCATCTCAGTTTATTTATAATTGCATAGTCTTTGTGCGTTGCAATATCAACTCATTTACTAAACACGGTGATATACACAATATCAATACTAGAAATAAGAAAAAACTTGTAATGCCACTATTCAGACTGCAAAAGGTTCTTGGCTCTTTCTTGGGGCAAGGTATACACTACTATAATAAAATACCTAGTACTGTACAAGATTTACCATTACATAAGTTTAAAAATCATGTAAAATCTTCTTTACTTAAGAAAGGTTATTATACAGTCAAAGAATATTTAGATGATAAAGCAGCCTGGTTATAATAAAAAATCCACATTTTGTTTTATTTGTATCAATCATTATACTTTAATATCTTAGCGCTGATATGATAGCCTTTATCAGCAGTGTCCTACAGTTTACAAACAATATTTATGTTGCGTTAAACAATTCATTGAGTTCTTATTTAGAGTAGCTTGAGTGTGGCATGCTCTCTTTATTGTCTCTGCGGTGGTGGCATGTGCGTCGGGTCGTTACATTCCCTAAAATATGGTTGAGTGAAGCGATGGCTGATTCATATGTCATACTCGTGAACGGGTGCCTCCTGTGGAGGCAGGTCTGCTCTTGCTTACTTATCTTATTTTATTATTATTGTACTCGTATACTTTAACTTTGTTTTCTTAGATAATTTTTGACTTTTATTAGTACTGTATGACATTGTGAAAATTGAAATTGGTAGGTACCTGATGTAATTTTTGCAAAACTTATTATTATTATTATTTTTTTTTTTTGTATTTTTGGGTGTTGTGATTGTCCTTTTTTTGTGTTTGTTTGTGATGGAAAGTGTCCTTTTATGATAGGGCATTTTCCAATATTTTTGACGCTGTAAGGGAGAAAAGAGCTTGACACTTGCTGAGTTTCTTGCCGGTTCTTCTCAGTACAAGTTCTCCCGCCCAGAGTAGACTTACGAACCGATGGCATAATGACATTCATAAGAGCTATTTGTAGCCTAAACTGAATAAATGATTTTGGATTTTGGATTTTGGATTTTGGAT
>CAUJAO010000047.1:0-25246 GCA_963082485.1 Eudonia mercurella
ATCGCCATTGCTCGCTGGGTGGGGAGGGCGCGGGAAACGGCGGTTCTGCCACTACACACCTTGTTGCCGGGAGAAACGCACGCGCATTGTCGCCCAATTTGTTTTTGTTAATTTATGTTTCATTTGGGTTTGTTTTTATCATGGCAATGTCGCGTCGTTCAAAACTCATTTTAGATCTCGTCACAAATAAGAACAACGAAATTCAGCCTCAGAATAGGAAAAAAGTGTGTAGCGAAAACAAAATGAATTCACTCTGCGTGGAACCTGGTAATTACATTGCGATTACATACGAAACATAGAGTAATTATACAATAATTCAAATAGATTGAACGTTATTTTGTATGCATAATTGTTTTTTTACTTATTGGAAGATATTACCTTTAAAAACGAAGGTAGTGGGACATCCGACTTTTTTCATTGCACTTGAAACTAGTAAGTTCGTCGGAAGTACCTCTTACTACATTTTTAAACGGTCTTATGGTTGGTCATTTTGTCGATAGTGCCACATCCGACGTTCTTTAATGTTTGCTTAATTCGTTGATATGTCGGTTGTAATACTTACAACGTTTTTTAAATAAATATGATGTTAATTACTTTGTCCGATGTGACATTATCGACATTCTTAAATGGCATCTCTCATTCTTATTATGAATTTCTTTTAACATTTGTGTTTTTGTAATTCTTAAATGGGTACTGGGTTGGCTATTTTAATGGATGTACCTGTTTCAACATTCTATGTCACCTATTTAGATGTTATATTCTAGCTACTCCGGAAGGGAGAAGGGCTGTAAGTGCGTATGTGTGTATGTATATAGCTGAAAAATCATTGGGTGAACCCTGTGGAACAAAATGCCGTTACAAGTGTACAGAAAATATAGATGCAGAAGAAAGAAAGAAGATTTTTACTAAATTTTGGAATTTGGGCGATCGTAAAAAGCATTGAGAGTTTGTTATCACATATTTTAAAAAGGTTCCTAAAGGACAAACAACTACAGAGATAACCAAGCACAACCGGGAAAATACTTTTGTCTACTACCTGCCAAATTCACAGAAAGAACCTAAAAGGGTGTGCAGAAAAATGTTTTGGGTACAATTTCATCTAGAGAACGAATAGTAACACATGAAAAATGGGGATTTCCTTAATTTCAAAGTACTCCTGGATAATAAGATCTGGACCAAGGATACGACTAATCAGGTGATGAGGAGCACACAGGTTACTTTAAGAACAGGGAAAAGGAACAACAATCGCACAAGGCACTTCAATGAATGCATACCTATTCTTTATAACAAGTACAAAGATCTCAATGATATGTGCAGATCACTTGCAATCCCGGCAAAATATCACTCGTTTTATAAAGACTTGTCATAGTTGCCCCAAAAGACGGGACAAGTTAGTGATGATGAGATCAATAATGAATGAGCGGCTATATTGTTTTTTATTCATAGCTTGGCAAATGACTCCACTCCACCTGATCTTAAGTGGAAACGGAGTCCAGGCGCAAAGATAACTGGTGCAGCGTGAAAACAACGCAGCATCAGTCACCCTCACCCTGCCGGTTTACAAGGTGCCTCTTCACGCCTCGTTTGAAGGACCCTATGTTATAGGAAGGAAGGAAAACGTGTGCTGGTAGACTATTCCATCTTTTGGAAGTGCGACAAAGAAACGAGTCACCAAATTTCTTTGTGCGCGATGAAATGTTCGCGACAGTACAGCGGTGTCTCCGGAGAGCAGCACGCGTACTCCTATGGAGGAAGGGAGAAGGTGGGATAAGGTCAAAGAGTTCTTCAGAGCACTCGCCGTGGTATAAGCGGTAGAAGACGCTGAGTGACGCTATAACTCTACGCAAATGCAGGGACTCGAGAGCATAAGTGACCTCTGCATTGCCGATAATGCGTATAGCGCGCCGCTGCAATCTGTCCAAGGCATCGACAAGGTACTATAATTTAAGATTGTATTACTCATACCAATTTAAGGCTTGTGTTGATTGATCTCAAAGTAATTTTATTAATATTATAATTATTTTAAATTGTTGCAGACTGAGCATAATTTTATTTTAATATGTGATTTTCCTGCCATAGATTTTGATTAAGGTACTAAGACTGTTTATAATATTGTTATAGATTCCAATAGATTCGTTATATACTAATCTTTTTTTGCTATCGTTTTTATTTTTTATTGACATGACGAATTTATTAAACATTTTTAAGACTGATTTAGCGATAGTACACGGACAAAACATTTTTAACTAGGTAGTACATTATTGAAATAATTATATCAAAGACAACTGTAATAAATGAATAACGTAATAATGTAATACATTATGTATAATGTAATTACTAATGTTGTTGTTCTGTTTTCATTCCTATTGTTGCTAAACTCTAGTGTTTTAATAATTTTATCAAAAAATTGGTATTCAGAAAAAAAGATAAATATTTTATGTTAAAAAACTAAATTGTCTACTTTTGATACATGGTACGTACACTTTCCGTCAAATTATAAAAATAAAGAAGTTTTTATTGTAATTGTGTTCTTTATTTTCAGGCATTGTAAGTAACCTAATTTCATATCCGACACTTTAAATTTCTAGCTAACATTTAAAATTGTCGAAAGTTCCACTACCAACATATTTTTCCAACAGAAAATCAATTAAAAATGTCGGAAGTGTTACATCTGACATATGACCATAACATTGGTTCATGTAAGAGTGTCAGATGTGCATTTTCTCGTAAAATAGTAATAATATAATTTATTTCTTCATTGCAGAATATAAATTAACGTTAGAATGTTCTATATTGTAAGTTTAAAGTATCTAATATTAACAATTTTTTTTTATCGAAATAAACAAACTTCAAACTTCTGTACTGCACATATGTCATTTTGCAGATTCGACATTCTTAATAGGGACCATCGATATATACGTATGTCTAAAAGAAGTCCCCAAAAATCTGTAAATGTATCCTTAATGACTTGTCCTAACTGACTGATTCATCATCGCCGAGCCGAAACCGCTGAAGTTAATTAGATGAGATTTGGACTGTAGGTTAATTGAGTGACGTAACCAGCCACTAAGAAAGGATTTTACGGAAATCATTCCCTAAAAGGGTCAAATAGGGGATGAAAGTTTACATGAAAGTCCGTCAGTTTTGAAGTAAAATACATGAAAATTAATATTCGGCTTTTTGAATAGAAATAAAGAATGATGTGTCTGAGGAATTTTGTTTATTTTCTTTTAAAGAACTAAAAAAGAGAAGAAAGTTTTTTACGGAAATCGTTACTTTTATTTTTTAAAGTAATAACTATAAAAATTGTTTTTTTTTAATTAAAAGGAGGCTAACGAGCTGGCGGGTCACCTGATGGAAAGTAATCGCCGCCGCCCATTAACACCCGCAAAACCAAAGTAATCGCAGATGCGTTGCCGGCCTTGAGGAAGGCGTAGGAATTGGGAAGGGGAGGGGTGAGAGATGGGCCTCCGGTACTTTCACTCACCAGACGAAACATAACAGCAACGAGTGCCACTGTTTAATAATTTAATCGATCTATAGATTTTTCAATAAAAATAAAGAAAGACGTGTCTTAGTATTTTTCGAAAAACCTCCCCTAGAGGGGTGTGAAATAAGAGTGGAAAGTTGTATGGAAATCTTTCATTGCTTACATTTCGGTATTTGGCCTGGCGTTTCGAATTTTATTGGTTGATAGAATTGATACATTTTTGGTAGGCGTTTAAACACAAACCTTAAATAAATACTAACAACAATATCAAAAATTAGCGCATTCTCTTATTTAATAGCAACGAGGATACCACTTACAATGTAACACTTTTTACGCATTAGAATTTAGTCCTACAATCAAGAATATAAAGATCAATTTCGTTTGCACTCACTATCCAAAGAGCAGTTCTCATCTAGCTCGTTGCACTTCAGCAGATGTGTACGCGCCAAAACACTTATAACGTATTAAAATCTATTCCTAAAAACAACGACATAAAGTTCAATTTTGTTTGCACTCACCATCCAAAGAGCAATTCTCGTCCAACTCGTTGCTCTTCAGCAAATGTGTCGCTGCGTCTAGAGCCTTCTCCTGCTGTATCGCGTCTGGTAAAGCGCTTGCAGCGCGCAGTAATATCTCAGGGGCGCATGAGTCTAACGCTGCAGTCCACATGCACACCATACACTATTGTGGAAAGAAATAAAGATGTTGTTACAATACCTAGAACTAGAACAATATAATATGGATTCATATCCACAGTTATAATAAAAATGCCTATTTAAATAAAAGTATCCATAATTTCAAAAATTGTTAAAAAAAATCTACGAGGCTTATTCGAACCCAGACTAAAACTCGGCACTGGTCACCTGTATCATGTGCAGCTGGTACTCCAGCTGGCACCGGAAGCTGTACTGCACCGCGGTGTGGGTCTTCGTAACCGCCTCACGGTCCCACACGTTAACCGCTGGGAACCTGGAAATGCAGACACAAACACAACATTTTATTATTGCAAACCAATCGTACATCTCCAGCTCATTTTATATCCTCACTGCTGGGCACGAGCCCTTTCTATGGATGGAACACCACAGGGAAAAGGGGCCGTAAACCACCACGCGGGCCTAGTGGGGTGCGGTGGTTATTAAGGACTGATAATGCAGCCGGGACCAACGGCTTTACAAAGGTAACCGACATAGCCCGGCTCAAGTGGCAGTGGGCGGGGCATATTGCTCGCAGGACTGATGGCCGCTGGGGCGGAACAGTCCTCGAGTGGCGACTGCGTACCGGAAAGCGCAGTGTGGGCAGGCCTCCAACAAGGTGGACTGACGATCTGGAGGCCGACCGCCTAACTCTCTCGCTTTCGATCGCTTTGAAGGCGAGGCGAGGAGGAGGCGTCATCTTGTCATTTCGAAAGTTATATGAAAGCAATATCGAAAGCTATAGGCCATAACTTTCGATATTATTCGATATTATATTTCGATATTATATTAGAAGATGACGCGAGGGCCTCGCCTTCAAAGCGATCGAAAACGAGAGAGTTAGGCGGTTGGGGGGCTGGTGAAGGTCGCGGGAAGCCGCTAGATGCGAGCAGCAGCAGCAGCACAAAGCCGGTCGTTGTGGAGATCCTTGGGGGAAGCCTTTGTCCAGCAGTGGACGTCTTTTGGCTGAGATGATGATAAATCAATCTATACTTCTATACTAATATTATAAAGAGGAAACCTTTGTATTTTTGTATGTATGTTTGCTACGAATAAACTCAAAAACTACTGGACCGATTTAAAAAATTCTTTCACCATTAGAATGCTACATTAGCGCTGAGTAACATAGGGTATTTTAAAAAAAAGAAATGCGGTACGAAGTCCGCCCGGTCAGCTAGTCAATTATATAATTGACTGGTTAGTCAATAGATAAACTTTTTGGCAACGGGCAAACATTTTTTTTCCCATAGAAATTGTATGGGCAACTATGACGTTACTATTTTATTCCGTCTATTGAGGGTTTATTAATACCTTTTTAGGTTACAGAACTTCATGCTTAGGTCAAATAAAAAACCGGCCAAGTGCGAGTCGGGCACGAAGGGTTCCGTACCATTATCTATCGACTGAAGCGCCCTGGTTACCACAGAACAATTGAATTCTATTGTGTTGTAAAAATATTATGATCGGATGTTGGTGACGGTAATTGTTGACATTGAATGGGCGCCTTTGGCTTTCAAAGTAAAAAGTGTTGATTAATTTCGGCGGGCTGGTTAGAACCACGATAACTCAACTGGAAGAGCACCTGACCCGGAACGTCAGAAGAGTGCTGGTTCAAATCCTGCTCGTAGAATTTTTTTCAACATTTGTGTTTTTGTAATTTGTTCGCAACAAAATTTGCGTTAAAAATTATTTGAACATTAACATTTATCAATATTAATAATTATAGTTTTGTGATGTCGAAGGCCAATATCCACTACGGGATGGCTGAGCCAGCAGAGTAATATCATGAAAACTTTTAGAGATTTCGGGGTTAATGTTACTCGCGTCCGTAGGTTTACCCTCGAGACCTTACACGTGACCCCTGGGTGGTGCTAAATGAGTGACACTGTCTGAGTGGTAGAGCCACGCTGCGTTGCAGCACGAAATGGGCCGACGTAATACCACCCTGTCACAGAATATCGGCGTGAAACAATGTCACTCATTGCTGTTGTTTCGTCCGGTGAGTGAAAGTACCGGAGGCCCATCTCTCACCCCTCCCCCCTCCCAATTCCTACTCCCTCCTCAAGATCCAACTCCTTCCTCAAGGCCGGTAACGCAGCTGCGATTATTACTTCCCATCAGATGACCCGCCTGCTCGTTTGCCTCCTTTTAACATAAAAAATAAAATAAAAAGAAAAGTAATTAAAACCCACCTTTCTCTGGTCTGGCCGAGAATAATGTCTGCTTTTGTGTTCAATCTCTGGAGAAGTAGGATCAGCAGAATGGCGTCGTGGTCACCTAAAAACAAACAAAAAATATAACATTAATCTTTATACATATATATAAATCTTCTGTGAGTGTGTATGTGTATGTGTTGAACTCCTTCTAAATGGCTGGACCGATTTGGATGAAATTTTCTGTGTGTGTTCAAGTGGATTCGAGAATGGTTTAGATTTACAATTGGACCCGGTAGGTGGCGCTGCTATAGGGGTCCATCATGGGATACGGGTGTTCTTAAGCGGACAAATGATTTGTTTGTTTTGTTGTCATGGAAACTGTCAAATTGGTACGAAGCCCGCCGGTCAGCTAGTTATATAAGATCTAAAGATCTGTATTAGTTACTGTGCTAAGAAAAGCCTAATAAAGGTTTCACCCGATCGGCGATAATGGAATAAAAGCAACTTCTTCTCTTCATTTAATTTCATTTTATTTAATTTCAATTCATTTCGACTACCTGCAGATGGTTGACCAAATAAGGTTACGAATAACTTACACTGACATATATTTTTTCCATGCTTCTTTAACACTTTAACAGCCGATTATTTTAAAGCGTACCTTTCCTGGTACGCCGGCAATTTTTAAAATAAAAACTATTTGTAATAGTACATCTATATATTTTTTTTATTCATTACCCTGGGGTTACACGCAAATCACGTACGTCATTTTAAAACAAACGCTGAGAAAGTCAATGCCGTACAGAGGACATGATCAGCGTCCTGAGACGATCCCGCCCATCCGTACCCAGTACGTGATCGGCTGTTATAGTGTTAAAGGATTCCACAAAATCACGCGTTAGTGAAAACAAGGCATCAGTTACTAAGGCTTGCTTCCGGCTTGATTCCATGACTCATTATTTCCAAAAAGTATCTAATGACATATGAAATTTATTTCAGATGGGCCACCAAAAATAAACAACAGTCAGCTTCGTTCTCTTCTAAAAATTTCCACCTAATCGTAAAAGTGAAGCGCCACTTTGAATGGCTTGCCCCCGGATGGGTGACCGCTACATACCGGCGGCGCCCATGAAGTGGTCGGGCAGGCAGGCGGCCAGCATGTCGGCGCGCGCCCTCGCCTGCGCCAGCTCCAGCGCGCGAAGCTGCAGGTCTATGGAGCGGGTGGAGGCCCGAGACAGGTGGACTAGGGAACCCAGCTCAACTGGTGGAGAGTTGCGAGTTGCCGGTTCTGGAGTGGACTCTTGTTCGCTAGGCGCTGGGGAACCTGTGAATAATATTATAAGTTGGTATTATGTATCTATATATAAATAAGTGAAGCAAAAACTTTGTACTCGTTTTTACGAAAATTGCGCGGACGGAGGAGTATGAAATTTCGCACACTTATAGTTTATATAGAGCAGGATTGCAGAATGTTAATATATTTTTTTAATTATGCAGAAAAATTACATTAAATCAATAAAACAAACATTACACGCATAATACTCTTTTCTAAAATTTCAAAAATGGAAGAGGAGCGGCCGAAATCCGTCAATGCCAATCGAAACGCAAATTTTTTTTAATTTTTTATTGCTTAGGATACAATTTCGACCACTGGGTGATCACTAGTATTAATAAAGAGGTTGCTCTACCTACTCCGATCACTGCACATGAGTAAATACCCGAACAAAATCCAAGCTTCCTTAGAGCGCGCTGCGACAGGTACACTAATACAATAGCACGGTTATGTGTGCGTGACCTCTCACCGACGGGTTCACGTACGCGCCGCGAGGACAAACCGGTTTACACCGGCACAGCCAGCTAACAATCTCAGTGAGTGTCACACGCGTTGTTTCGTGTTGTGAACTGTCATCGCTCGTAAAATATTGTAATTATTTGAGGTTTTGTTATGTTTGATTTAAATTAGATTGGTTTACTGTAAAATATGGCTAATTACTATAACGTGTGTATGAACAATGCCAGAAATATAAAAATATTGCCTATTTCACAAAGTTTCGCGAACACTTCGATCTTAAAGCAAACATTATAAATATTGACACTGAAATCTTAGAACATGTATAATGACTGTACATTTGATCTGCAAATGTGAGTGTTTTCCAATTCAGTATTCAAAAAAGACTTTATGTCAGATTAGAGTTTATCTAAATCTGAAAAAAAAACAAGTTATTAAAAAACGAAAATAATAAAAAGAAAATATTTAGAATAAGTATTTAAGATGAGATAAGATAAGATAAATTTTTATAGGCATAAAATTGTGTAAAATACATAGCAGGTGTATACAATAAAAATAAAATAAAATAATTTGTTTCATTTATCTTATCCTCATGTGACAACCCTACCAAAGTGTGTATAAATTTTACGCGGTATAAGGAAGCTTGGACTCTGTTCGGGTATTTACTTATGTGATTTTAAGCAAGCTTTTAACTCAAAAGCTCTTTACACGACTGAATTAAAAACGAACTAGTTACAAACTGTAGTTTTCAATGAGTATCTGAAATGTTACATCTTTAATATTTCAATTAGAGTTGATAGGTACCCAATACAACCAATCACAAACTGGTACATTTTTTGTTTTTATACTGCAAAATATCGTCTAATCTTATCTTATCTCATATTATCTTATCTTACAAGCTGATGGTCAGTCACTCACCCTGCTTAGACTCCAGCTGTGCTCGTATCTCGTTGTGCTGCTCCGTCATTTTCTGCACCAGCTCTCGGAACTTCAGGATGGTGGAGTCCCGATCCATGATCGTCTCCAACGCCGCCTCTCTCTCTCGCACCGACTTGCGTGTGAAAGAGAAAAGTATATTATCGATCGACTAAAGTTTACGGGAACACAAAATTTGTATGAAGATCGGCAAATTAACTGTATCAGTTCATCAGTTCCAAAATATCCACTGTTTCTACTCTTACTATCTTATTCTTTAAAGGACCTATTTCCATCTTTATTTCATGTAGGCTGATGATTTTTTTCCATAAATTACATGTTTATTTTTTTTTATTTTGGATTATCAATGCTATATATAGTTACAAGATAAATTTTACTTTTTATTTTTATTTTTAAGTGCTAATTGCTGCACTGAAGCTGAAATAAATATTTATAAAATACAGTGAAAAAATTAAACGCCCACCCGACCCAGCCTGGAAGTCGACGTCAGCCTTCCGGTAGCATAGCGGTCAGTGCAGCCGCCCGGATTGCGGAAGACCCAGGTTTGATTCCTGGCTGGGTCGGGTGGGCGTTTAATTTTTTCACTGTATTTTATAAATCTTTTATAAATATTTACAAGATATAATTTTACTAATTTTAATCACAGAGAGGACATTTACGAGGGAGAAAGGAACAGCTTTTGCTGTGTTTCTTGCCGGAGACTTCACTTCTCTGTGCAAGGTCTCTCGCTGTAAACTTAGGAACCGATGGCGTAGTCACCACCATAAGAGTTTTGAAATGTAGCCTAACATAACTACATGGTAAATTTTACTTTTTATTTTTAAGTGCTAATTGCTGCACTGAAGCTGAATTAAATATATATAAAAAATAAAAAAGTAAAATTTACTATAGCGTTGCGTTATCAAATTTGTGGTATTTCATCTGTAAAGATGAATCTGCATAGCCATCGGTTGCAATGACCGTTGGATAGATGGCACTCTGCCGCTAAAAAGCACTCAAAAAATAAAAAACAGTGAAAAAATTCAGTGCTTACGTCAGCCTTCCCAGTAACATAATGGTCAGTGCAGCCCGGATTGCGGAAGACCCAGGTTCGATTTCTGGCTAGGTCGGGTAGGCATTTAATTTTTTTCACTGTATTTTATAAATATTTAAAAACTACATGTTATACTACATACAAAGTTTTTAAGAGCCTTAAACCACATTATTGATCCCGATTAGTAAAAGTGCTGGGAGAAGGAAGCCTCGATATGCCCCACTAAGATAAGATAAGATAAGGTTACCTCTCTAGTAGCCGCGTGCGCCATCTCCAGCTCTTCACGCAGGTCCATTTCCAGCTCTCGATTGGATTCCACCAGCTGTTCGTGGACCTCTTGGAGTGCTTCCAACTCTGACACGTCTTGCTTGAGTTGTTCTACCTGGGAATGGGCAGAGATCATATAAATTTAAATAAGATAATGAATACTACTACACTCATTGCTGGAAGAAGCAGTGTAGACGCCTGTATATAAGGTGGGTTCCCACGATCTGATGTAGGTCGTGGGAAGCCGCTGGATGCGAGCAGCACAAAACGGGTCGTTGTAGAGATCCTTGTGGGAGGCTTGTGTCCAGCAGTGGACGACTTTTGCTAAGATGATGATGTTGATGATGCAAAGCATCCAGTCTGATATTCAGACGTCTCGAGTTCAATTCACAAGGTCCAACCTTGTTGCAATTGGCGATTGGCGACAGTGCTAAGACGCCGAGAAAGACGGCGAAAAAACGATGGCGCGATCTGGTTATCTACCACCCAGGCCGGAAATAGATGGAGAGTAATGGGGAAGACCTTCACCCCACCCCCACGACCCGGTCAACACGAGCCGATTTCTTAGCCTTTAAAGGCGCCCGCTCCGCACTCCATTCCAATACAAATGCCTTCGAGAATTCAGTAGGTGCAGAAACACGCTTGCGTAATGCAATTCCCTCTAGAAACCCTCTAAGGATGTTTGATCACTACGGCTTGAGGAAACTTTAGTTTCTCGCCGCTAGAACCAGTCCGGTTACACTGTAAAGGCCAACAAAAACTATCAGCAATCTCTTTTTTAAAAAAGACCAAGAGATTATTTTTGGCTTGTGTTTAAACGCCTACCAAAAATGTATCAATTCTAGTACCAATAAAATTCGAAACGCTTACCAAAACGGATAAATGCTCACCAAATTGTGTTTTCTAAAATATTATAAAAAGGATACAAATTATATTTTTATTAAATGCAATAAAATATATGAATACCTTTTAACTGCATTTCAGACCAAATATATTTTTTTGTCACCAAATAGATGACACCAATATTTTATGCCTCGAGTTTCAATTTGGTATTTTTTGCTTTCTGTTGTCTAATAAAAAAAAATAACAGGAGTAGGGCAGCTAGTATCCTCAATCATTTGAATAATAATGTAAAAATTTGGTGAGCATTTACCCATTTTGGGAAGCAAAAATAATATTTATTTGGTACAGATCGCGCCAAATTTCTAGTCCCCTCTGAAGTTGGCGCGATTCGCGTCGCAGTAGTAAAAAATAGGCGTCAGTAGGGCGAAGGCGGGGACGAGCGGTAGGGCCTGACTGTATACAGCTGCGCGAAGCAACTTCAGAGGGGACTAGAAGTTTGGCGCGATCTATACTTAGGCAGGCATTAAAATAGCATTTGGTATTAAAAAATATTTCTGTGAGCGTTTAAATTATACCCTTATTTTTTTATTCCTACTACGAATAAGCACTTGCTCGTCATCTCACCTAATGTTGTAATGTAAAGGCCGAAAGTGGATGCGCATGTCACTCAGAATCCTCAACTAGTGAGGCACTGGCTATATTATCTCTAGCTGCCGGAACTCAACAATGTTACAAATATTGGGAGCCACTATAGAACACTGCTAGTGACTTGACATAAAATAGTTAGTAGTCCATATTGGACAGCATATGCATGCAGGCTCGTGTGTCTGTGTGTCTTCATAGAGGCTTTCCAATATCGACTATAACTATTAACAACAAAAACACAAATGTTGAAAATGGGCTGGTTAGAACCATGATAGCTCAACTGGAAGAGCACCTGACCCGGTATGTCAGAAGGGTGCAGGTTCAAATCCTGCTCGTGGAAATTTTTTCAACATTTGTGTTTTTGTAATTTGGTCGCAACAAAATTTGCGTTAAAAATTATTTTATTAACAACAAGTTTTGTGCAAGAAAATAAAAATGTATTATTATTATTATTAATGTTATGGCAACATATTTAGATAAGATGATCCAGATAAAGACCGGGAACCACTCTTACTTGGTCTTCCAATGCCATTTTCTTCTCGGCCAGTTGTTCCACCATCTCTTCAGCACCGAGAGCTGCATCCACCTGTTCCCTCAAGTCAGTGACCTGGTCTTCCAACTCCTCAACTCTGGACGACAGCTTCTCTTTGGTGCGACTCAACTCAGCTATTTCAGATTTGTATTGTTCTATGTCCTGTGAAAGAAGTAAACTTGAACTATTTATACTAATATTAAAAAGAGGAAAGCTTTGTATTTTTGTATGTATGTCTGCAACGAATAAACTCAAAAACTACTGGACCGATTTAAAAAAATATTTCACCATTAGAATGCTACATTAGCGCTGAGTAACAAAGGCTACTTATATATTTTTTTAAAAAGAAATACGGTACGAATTCCGCTGGGTCAGCTAGTTGCGTATAAATAAGGTGTTTATTGAATCAAGATCGGGTATTTTTAGGTCTCGCTTTAAACTCGTTAAATAACATAGTATAAATTAAAACATTTTTTATAATAAAATATCCTGTAATAAATTTTTGTTAAATATCTTGGTTTTATTGTAGAGAGTAAACTCGACAAAATGGCTCATTTAAATTCATTTATATACAATCAGGTATCAAACCCGATGAAATGTATTAAAATAATGTCGTGAGCAAAATTTGGTTTCCTTTTCTCTAAAAATAATATAAGTAACACAAAAAAAATATGATCTCAAGTTTTTTGAAATTTCCAGGTGTATTTCAAATGGCTACTCTCTCTAAATGGCTCTCTTATCGTGTGTGGAGGGTGTGTTAGACTGACGTGTCGTAAGCTCACCTTATGCATTTTACGCGTAGCATGCTTGTCGTGCCCGAATTAGGCCTTTCAGTCGCACCAAGGTGTCTATCAGACGGTTATTCTCCTCTGACATATCGCAAACTCACCTTATTCATTTTCTGCATAGCATGCTTGTCATGTCCGGATAGATACCTCGGTCGCACCTGGGTGTCTAAAAGACGGCTATGCTCCCTCTTTTTACGGTTCCGTAGCCAAATGGCAAAAAACGGAACCCTTATGGATTCGTCATGTCTGTCTGTCTGTCTGTCTGTCCGTCCGTATGTCACAGCCACTTTTTTCCGAAACTATAAGAACTATACTGTTGAAACTTGGTAAGTAGATGTATTCTGTGAACCGCATTAAAATTTTCACACAAAATAGAAAAAAAACAATATATTTTGGGGGTTCCATACTTAGAACTGAAACTCAAAAATTTTTTTTCATCAAACCCATACGTGTGGGGTATCTATGGATAGGTCTTCAAAAATGATATTGAGGTTTCTAATATAAATTTTTTCTAAACTGAATAGTTTACGCGAGAGACACTTCCAAAGTGGTAAAATGTGTCTCCCCCCCTGTAACTTCTACAATAAGAGAATATATGATGTACATTACCATGCCAACTTCCACCGAAAATTGGTTTGAACGAGATCTAGTAAGTAGTTTTTTTTAATACGTCATAAAGTACGGAACCCTTCGTGCGCAAGTCCGACTCGCACTTGGCCGGTTTTTTAATAAGCAGCTAAGTAAACATCGTCAAAATGGCGCTGTCATCATCTGCGAAGGGTGTGTCAGACACATAAGACTATACGTCTATCAGACGGCTATAATGTCTTCATTGACGTATAGTAAACTCACCTTATGCGTTTTCTGCATAGCGTGCTTGTCATGCGCTGAGAGGTCCCTCAGTCGCACCAGGGTGTCTCTCAGACGGCTGTTCTGCTGCTGCAGCTGCCTCATCTCGTAGCCGGTCGCCTCTCCCGTCGTGTACGGATGTTCTGTCATCACACTTTAAGCATGCAGGCCCGTCTGTCTGTATGTCTTCATAGAGGCTTTCCAATATGGACTATAACTATTTTATGTCAAGTCAAGTCACTATCAGTCTATCATAGTGGTTTTCCTAATTGATAGTGCATACAGTAAAGTCAAGTCTTTAGTAATTCAATAAATTTAATAAATAAAAATAAAATAATAAAAAAAGAATCCAACGTTTTTTAAAATTTCTTGGAGAATATCACATAGTAACAAACAATTTTCCCTCATTATAACAGTTTAGTTTGATAGTCTCTCTTCTTGCATATAATTCACATTAACCCTTTCACGGGCAATACATTTGCAATTTTTTATTGCTTTTCAATCTTATTACAAGTGCATAAAGTTCAATATTCGGTGGCAACATAGCTGCCATTGCCATCGAAGAGGGCAATTTTATTAAAACATCATCATTACTAGCTCATTTATACGTCTCCACTATGGATGGATAGGGAGAACGGGCCATAAACCACCACGCGGGCCCAGTGCGGTTTGCGGTCGTTAACGACTGCTAATGCAGCCTATTTATACAGACTAGTGGTCGCCCAGTGGTCGAAATTCAACCGTAATTTTATTAAGGCTGCACGGATTGTATCCTAAGCAATGAAAAATTAAAAAAGATAGAATGTGAGTTTGGATTGGCATTGACAGATGTCGGCCGCATTAAAGACAAACAATACGTGTGTGTCAAATACATGGTGTGTAATGTTGTTTTTGTTGATTTAATATATTTTTATTATTCATAATTTAAAAAAAATATTAACATTCGGATAACCTTTTCTATATAAACTATAAGTGTGCGAAATTTCACACTCCTCCGTCCGCGCAATTTTCGTAAAAACGGGTACAAACTTTTTGCTTCACGTATTAATATATAGATTAAGTCAAATATGTTCTTAAATACAGAATAAGTCACATGTCACAGTTATAAGTACAGAATGAGTCATATTATGTCAGAGATTGAATAAATATTGTCATAGTCACGGAGCGTTTGAAGATAAACACAAACACTATACATTACATGCAAAGACGTACTTACACATTCACTGCACATCATTCTTAAATAAACATTATTCCATGGGTATTTTTATTACAATAATAAAATAGATAGAGCAATGATAATTATTTATTATACAAAAATATTATGTCTCGAGCTTTTTAATTAGGTATATCATTTACAAAAATAGCTAGAAATATTTCTGGCTATTTTTGTAATTTCATAACGTAACTTTGCTATTTCTGGCTTATAGATAAGGCGTTCTGCAGTTTGACTGAATATTTCGGTACAAAAACAGCAAAGCGGCTGTTTCTATGTACCTACCTACTAAAAATTGCATGCCCGACTAGGGTAAATTGTTTGTTCCCATTATTATGCTCAACACCTGCTATGTATCTACACAATTTTATGGCAATAAAAATTTATCTTATCTTATCTTATCTTATCTTATCTTATCTTATCTTATCTTCATAATTTATTTACTAATTTTTTTTATTTTAGGAAGACCAACAGCTCTTACATATAAATAGCTACGGAAAGCCATTAATATTAATTATAATGTACTTTGGTGCATACATAAGTATAAAGGTGCTGCTATATTTCATAGTACTTTTTTTTTATCGCAAGGTGACTTTTTAGATTCAAAAACTGCACTCACATAATTTTACTTTTTCTTATACCCTCTAACCATTACTGTAACGGTTAGCTTCATCAACGTCAATGTAAATGCAAAAGTCAGATTGAGTGTCCAAGGGATAAAATGTGTTTTCAAAATGAAACTCCCAAGTCAATCGATTGGCTTCTAATTGAACACTAACTGTAATTATGTATGCATTCGGCCAGGTTGGCCTAATGTCAATGTACAAAAAGTAGGTCGCGAACCCGCGATCAAAGTGCAATATTGAATTGCGCCTACATGGTAGTAAAACTATGGCCAAATCAAAAACCTAATTAACTAAAATCATGTACGTAACTCGTACAACCACATAGCAAAGCCGCTTGGTGGCAGAAACAATATACTATATACTCTCGTACCCACTTCGATCCATAATAATGCTGCGCAAATATCTTATCAATGACTGAAAAGTGCAGTGAATGTGTTATAACAATAAAACTAAATCATAATGAGACTAAGTATATGAGTCAGACATATATTAGCACAAAATGTTTTTTTATATATTAATGTCAAAACATGACACTAAATTAACCAAAATATATACAAAAACTTATTTATTAAAATAATCAACAAAATATATAAAAATACGTACACTCAACAGCCGTGTATGTACTTCTATAAAATAAATAAATACATAAATAGATATAATTAAATAATATAAGCAAATAAATAAATAATATATACATGTTTGGTAATACGTGTATGGCAAATAGGGCATAGTGCATAGAACCCCGGAAATTAATGAAAATGCGTTAAAGCACCACATGGCCGAGACGTTAAGGTATAAGATAAAATTGCGGACAAAAAGTGACAGACAACCCTAGGTTTAACTGGTACATTGTTAAAAATTGCAAAGGGACAACCCTAGGTTCAGCTGGTACTTTGTTCTTGGCACTACAAACAGTAGGGCGGCACGTGTAAGCAAGAGTAAATTGTCGTTTCAATCAGGATTGAACAATAATAATGTTATAAAATAAATTAGAGATTATTTTATTTTATTTATTTATTAGCACGACAACAGAGTGCAAACTACATTTCATACACAAAAACAATAAAAAAATAACAGTAAAATTTGCACTCTGATTATAGTCGGGCACAGCATCAAAATCAAAATCGTTTATTCAGTTTAGGCTAAAAAGAGCACGGTTATGAGTATGGAAATGGGATTGGAAAAGTAAACCTACTTAAATATGGTTTTACATATTATCAGGGTATTCATTTTCCTTAGATGCATGGCTGTTTTGGGATTATACACATATTACCAAACATCTTGTATATAAATTGGTTACGTTACCGATACAATATCACGTACATATAATAAGACATACTGACTGAATTGTGCTTACCAAAATCACTTGGGCATGATGCTTTCAAATAAAATTTAAATTGTCATTATTCTGTCAGTATATCATCAGTCAATTAAAATTAATTAAATTCTAATTAATTGTATTAACGATTAAAAGCTATCAATTTTGATTTTGCACATGTACTTAAGCATAATTTGTAAATTGTAAATCTTAAATATTATTTGTAAATTGAAAATCTTAAATCTACATACATATAATGCCGAGCCGAAACTGCTGAAGCTAATTAGACTAAATTTGGACTGTAGGTTGAGGTTGAGTGACGTAACCAGCCACTAAGAAAGGATTTAACGGAAATCGTACCCTAAGAGGGTCAAATAGGGGGTGAAAGTTTGTATGAAAGTCCGTCAGTTTTGAAGTAAAATACATGAAAATTGGTATTTGGCTTTATAAAAAGAAATTAAGCATGACGTGTCTCAGGAATTTTGTATTTTTTTTTCTTTAAAAGAGTAAAAAAGGGAAGAAAGTTTTTTTAGGGAAATCGTTATTTTTAAAGTAAGTAATATAAAAATTAATAATTTAATCGATCTATAGATTTCAATAAAAATAGAGAATTACGTGGTTTAGGATTTTTCGAAAAACCTCCCCTGGAGAGGTGACATAAGAGTCGAAAGCTAGTATAAAAATCTGTCATTCTTTACATTTCGAAATTTGGCCTGGTTAAAAATTATGAAATGTTTCAAGATTTTTAGAAAATTATCCTTTTTATTTGGCTTTTATTACGAATAAACAGAAGTCACGAGCAAAAGCTCGTATTGCATAATATAGCTTTAAATATAGCTGTGCAATTTCTTGCGCCAATTCTTGTCTACAGTTAAAGGAACTCCTGAACGACCAGTAAGTTTAAAAAAATACTATTCGAAAGTACTTTTCTATAAGTTAATTTGAATTTTTTAGAAATAGTTTGACTTTTAGCATGAGCCAGCTTCATCACCAATCACATCATTAGCTCATTTTGTGTCCCTATTGCTAGGGCACGAACCTTCCTTATGGATGGAAACACCAGAGAGAACGGGCCGTAAACCACCACGCGGGCCCCGCCCCCGCAGCCGGGACCAACAGCTTTACGTGCCTTTCGAAGCACAACAAGTAACATATTGGTTTGAAAAGAATTATGAGCTTCAATATTTGTATAAAACAGTTTAGTCGCAGTTTCACAGATTCTACTTTTGACATCATCTCTATTATTGACACATTCTACATTTGACACAATCTAAATATGACCCATTTTACATTTGACCAAAATTCTGACATTTGTGCAAGTAGCATCTGACAAACATCGACTTAACGTATAAAACTCTGAAACGCATAAACCCATTTATTTACACTTTTAAGTGTAAGGCTATGGCAGAAAAACAGGGTTTGTGGGTCTCCTGCAATCACTGAGCCAGTGACCCTTTTGACTCTAATCTGTACTCTGCTCGGATGTTACCCCTTCTGTATATTGTGTTTTTTGTTAGAGGCAAATAAAGTTATTTATTATTATTATTATTCGTAAGTGTTGTTTTTTTTTTCTTAGCTAGAATCCGGTTTTCTCTATAATTACGGGTACAAACCAAGTAATTACAGGGTGTAGTGTTGTGTTGTCTGTATACAGCGTGGTGGTATTTCAGAATCGTCCAGTTACATGAACATCTTAACAATTCGGGGGGTATTAAGGATAGCGGCTTTCTGTAATGTTTTTACTGCATTTTTCTTTAGGTCTATTATTATTAGGTTTTTAATGTTATTTAGTACTTATTATTATTAAAACACTTACGTATATTCCCCCCCGCTTCCATCTCCGCTTTCATCAGCTGCAGGTCTAGCGTGGCTTCTTCCAGCTTCTCCCTACACTGCTCCAACTCTAGCTGTATAGCCTCCGCCCTCTCTTCCGCCATCTCTTTGTCCAAAGCCGCCATCTCAGCTGCCTCTTGCAGTTCTGCCGTTTCGTCATTGTGTACTTCTAAAGCTTCTTGAGCTTCTCGTACCTAATAAAAAGATTATTGTTAATAAAATAAGATACAGTATTTCAAGATAAATAATTACAAAAACGATTTTAAAAAGTTATTTTATTTTTAAAAAACACTTCTAATTTCAACTTTATCGCAAACAAATAAATATCAATGTCATTTCTAAGAAAAGCAAATTAGTTACAAGCGAGCAAGCGGCGAAGCTAATGAGTCAGTTGCTCTTTGGATTGAAAGCGGAATGGTTGTCGCTACCGTGTTTTGGAATCATACAGAGCTGATATAACTCTCCATCGGATTTATTTTAAGGTAAAAAAATTGGACATTTTTAAGTATTGTGTTTTTTTTAATAATACAATAGTACATAATAACCATGCCATTGGTGGTAAAAATAATAATAAACCCTTTTACAGGATGAAGAAATTTAAACGTGGAAAGCCACTGAACTCACAGGCACGACAAATGGTGTACAATGTGTACCTTTACTTCTTACATGAAGCGGGTACGTTCAAAAAAGCTGAAAACGGGTACTTTCAAAAAGTCTAAATTCGAGTCGCTGGCGCTACTGGAATTTGTAGAAATACTGTTACCAAGATTGTGAATACAACTGATGAAAACGGGTCGCCTGATTTTTTGACATCAAAAAAGGGAAGACCAAAAAACGATTTCGACTAGTGTCATAGAAATATGGTTTACGATTTTCATTTAGGATTTAAAAAAGTTCCGATATAGGTTTTCGATATCGTCGAAGTGAAAACAATAGACAAGTTTTAATGAGAATTTGATTCTTTTCAATCGGACGTTATGACTCTCCAACACGAATCAAATTTCTCAGATAGATAAAAAATTACCGACATGCTGGAAAAAATATCATATTTATGGACGAATCTTATGTACACACATCGCGCACGAAGAGAAAAGCTTGGACAGATATCGCAAAGAAATGTTTAAAACAACCGTTTTCCAAAAGCGAACGTATAATCATTGTGCATTCTGGCAACGAAAAAGGTTTCGTCCCTGGTGCGCTTATGTTGCACAAAAGTTTGGATTCTGATGGAGAGTATTATAAAGAAATCAATGCGGACCGTTATCAAAATTGACTTCGCCAACAACTGATTTCGAACATCCCCAGTGATTAGTAATAGATAATGCACCATACCATAATAAATTGTTAGTCAAACCTCCCAATTCAAATACACCAAAACCGCAAATGATAGCCTGGTTACAGCAACATAATATACCCCACGATCCAAAATTACTCAAGTCGGATTTATATAGTATAACAAAACATCACAAAGAAAGATTTTCAGAATTTGCAATCGAGCGCACGGACACTCAATTTTACGTTTGCTGCCTTATCATTCGGACTTTAATCCAATCGAGAATGTTTGGTCACAATTAAAAGGACACGTAGCAAAAAAAACGTTGCAATGAACGTTACCAGTCAAAGAACTGATTCAAGAAAACATTGCTATGACGGGACCGGAAGCCTGGAAGAAAGTGTGTGAACATGTCATATAATGTGAAGACGAATACAGAAAGTTTAAACCACAGTTTGACAATATCACTGACATTGGATTGGACTTGGATATGTCAGGAAAAGACATGATCGTAGATTCTGAATGATCCACAGTATTAGTTGATTTACTTATTTTACCTACATATTATTCATAATAATCTATTCAAAATTCAAATTTATGTTTATTCACACATATCAAGTTATGTAATATGACAGTTACAAATCGCATAAATATCTCACAAATCACAATATTGTTCTCTCTCGTGGAAAAAATAATCATAACATAATCGGTAGGGCAATTTAGTAAGAGAAGCTCTATATCATATTATACTGCCAAGTTTCGGTCGGCCATCTTCGGGAACACGAAGTTAGTCAATGCTCATTATTTACCTTGAAGTACTGTAATGATAAAATTTTTTTACTTGTGAAAACTTGTAAATGGCTTTCCGTCATTATATTATAATTTAATACCAGGTGAAACGCTGTAAGGCTACTTTATCACTAGAGCTGTGTACTTTTCCTAAATAAATAAATAAATACAAATAAAAAACAAATATGCTGGTGGTGGTGGAATGGTCCGAAATCCGATAGCCTCTGCAAGTCCCTTTGCAGCTAAGCTTGTGACTCCATGATCTTGGATTTGAACTCATTAGCCTGGTCAAGCTATTACCACTAAGCTAGCGACCAGGCAGGGGTATCACAAACGCATTGCTATAGCCTTTTATGTCCTCAAATATTACTGTGAATGGTCTACTTACTTCCTGCTTCGCCCTCTGCAAATCCCTCTGCAGCTGCGCTTGTGACTCCATGATCTTGGACTTGAACTCGTTGGCCTGGTCGAGCTGAAGCCTCACGCGCTCGAACTCCCTTAGCTTCTCCCGATCTTCGGCGCGGCGGACCTTCAGCGTCTCCAGTTTCTCTTTCAAGTCCTCCACTTCGGACTTCAGTTGGGTTATCTGTTAAACATATCAGTAATTTACTTATTTAGATTCCTCAAGAGAAGTAGTGATCAAACCCTCAGAAGGTTTCTAGAGGGGACGGCATCACGCAAGCGTTTCTTCATCTACTACTAGATTCTCCGAAACATTCAGATCGGTTCGCAAGCGGAACATTCGGGCAAACAAACAAACAAATTCGGTCATTTGACGTCGACCGTAACTACTTTGGTGATATATAGACCGAGCTAGTCTTCTGCTTACAACCCATCCCTGTTTCCGACTATTCCGTAAGGGACACAAAACTTGTAAGCAGTGTTACCACGAAGCCGTTATTCGTTCAGGAGTTATACTGTATAGAAATTCACCTCTTGCTGCGCTTGCAAGTTGGCTATCTTGTCCTCGACGGAAGGCACGGGCTGCGGTGACGTGATGCTTTGCCCAGGGGTGTACTGAGGAGTTAGGGTCTCTACGAAGCCAGTCTGTAATTAAAAAAAATATCATTTATAAATCTCTTTTATAAACTTTTTATAAATCTTGCCTTAATTACAGACTTCTTAGATACATCTTCTTCGGATACATGTGAAACGCCAATATGCTCGGGCTGGTGACTAAAACACTGGGTATTTTAAACTAAAGCTTCATACTCCTTGCCTTAATTGCGGAGTTCTTGGGGGATACATGCAATGCAACGGCGCCTGTGGTCTATTGGTTAAACCTTCGTGCCTGACCCAAAGGTTTCAGCTCCCATGTGGGGAATACATACAGTTTTACTCGGTTTGGTTGGTAACAGGTAACTCAACTTCGGGTGAGATCCACTTTCATCTTTGGCTATATATTTTTTTTTAAAGTAAAATTTACTATAACTTTGTGTTAACGAATTTGTGGTATTTCATCATGTGCATAGCCATCGGTTGCAATAACCTTTGGATAGATGGCACTGTGCCGCTATAAGCAGTCAAAAATTAAAAAGCAGTGACAAAATTCAGCGCTTACGTCAGCCTCCCCGGTAGCATAGCGGTCAGTGCAGCCGCCCGGATAGCGGAAGACCCAAGTTCGATTCCTGGCTGGGTCGGGTGGGCGTTTGGTTTTTTCACTGTTTTTTCACTGTTTTTTCACTGTATTTAGCTATATCTACCACTGTATTTATCCATATATATTTGGCTATATCGTCACTTACCATCAAGTGTGATATAGACCAAGCTTTCCTCCTCTATGGAATTAAAAAAGTTTTATCTAATGTAATACCTTTAAACGAGCAATTCTCGTATATATGTATATATATAATCTGAATCTCAGAAACGGCTCTAACGATTTTCATGAAATTTAGTATGCAGAGGGTTTCGGGGGCAATAAATCAATCTAGCTAGGTTTCATTTTTAGAAAACGTAATTTTATCCGTAAAAAAATACCAAGCAAAGCTCGATCATCCAGGCTCTTAAACAAGCAGAGCAGGATGCACTATTTTGATGGTCTTCAATCTTAGTAACTGTGAATAAGGTTAAATTTAATACATACATACTTACTCTCGCGTCCTTTTTCCATCACCATTTTTGAGTAAACTCGCCATTAGTGACATGACGCCACATTTAGCGTAAACAACGTAGGTTTACGATGTGGAATATAACAGCAGTGATGTGTTGCTAGCCTATCGCCTGCTGATGTGCGAGTGTCAGGGAACCAGGGCTTGAAACCGGTTCAAAATTAACCGGTTTCATTAGGGTAAAACCTGTACTATCCTAAAGTACCGTTCCGGAGCGGAACCAAATAGGAGCGATATTTCGAACCCAAATAAACCGGTTTATTTCTAGCGATCGCTGGCTGCGACTTGTTGTAGCTTGTTAGACGAAATACCCGCGCGGCGCGCACTAGTGTTGCGTCGCGAGCGCTATCTCATTTTGATAGTTGCACGCATTTTATCAATATGGGTCGAAAACGTAAATCAAGTATTTATTATTTTAGATTTTTACCGGTTTATTAAAAAAAAACCATTTTTTGTAAACCGGTTCAAAAACCGGTTCAATGGAACTTAACCTTTTTAATAAAGTTCCATGCATAATTTCGTGAAACCGGTTCAACAAATTAACCGGTTTTCAAGCCCTGCAGGGAATCCTTAGTCGGCTCCTACGACATGCACGGAGAGTCAAGCAGCGAATACATTATTTCACGTTCCAGAGCAGCATGGGATTTAAATATAATGTAGTTTCTAATTAGTCACTGCCTGCCTGAATACCTCAACGAAGGACGCTCTCTTCGCCGCCATGTCTGGTGAGGCTGCCCGCTCCGTAGTAGGTGACGCGTATGATGTCAGACTCTGTCGACTACTGGCCAGCGAGGTGCGAGAACTGCGAACATTCGTGCAGGACCATGAGGTTTAAGTGTTTTATATTAACTCTCTTTACTGATAAGTGAAATTTTAACTTGCCATATCACTTTTTACATTTAATTGTATGGAATAGTATCATAAAATAACTATTATGAATACTCTTGTTGAGCGAAAACAAAAAGATAATTTATAATATAATATAATTATAATATATGATTATAATCATAATATAATTATAATATATAAAAGATAATTTATGACAATTATAAAATATGGGACAACTAAAACTGCTAGAGATATTTGAGTATGTTTGATGAAGTTAATGATTATTGAACTCATATCTAGTAATAGTACCTGAAAAGAGTAACAGAGTATTAAGTGCCAAACTACAATCATGTAAGATTATGAATGTGAAGTGCGTTAATAAGCCTTAACTTATTAAATTCAATTAGTCAGATATAAGTGAGATACAGAGATACATAGTTTTAAATATATTTGTGCAATGTACAAAGCAGAATATATCTACAATTGTCTTTACATAACATTAATAGGACATTTTTTATATTTATACTAAGTTCTTTTACCGTAAAAAGCTGTAAGATCCATGTAATACCAAGTCGGTTAATTTATTTAGTCCCTACTTAAGGGGCCTTCTGTCTTAAGTTATTAAGTAATTACCTAACCTAACAACAACTTATATAGTGACCATAATATCAATATTAAAAATCTTTTATGTTTTAAACAAATAGATTGACATTGGCCATTTGAATGAAATTTGAAATATACCGTGTTTATACAATGCCTGCTTGGTTACTGCAAATTCAGGCTCCTAGTTTTATCCACAACGAAGTTATAGGTGGTCGAAAATGGCCTGAACTGTTTCGAGAAAAGGATGGTACGGCCGTGCTGCTTTTTTGCTCGACTTTGCGGCAGATAACGGATATAGTTATTTATTAACATTATTATAAAGACGTTTTCAATTGTTTTGTGACGGATAGCTTATAATTTGGATCTCCGTCATGCGATATAAATATTAGAGATACAAAATGTATGTAAGATATCTGATATCTAAAAATAAACTGGTTCTTATTCGCCTTAGTATATGTTGAACTTAAATTAAAACTTCAATCGATTTTTATCTTTTTGACGAGATTTTAAAAAACTAGAACTGTATTCTGTAAAACGAAGTTTCGAACTCACTTTATGCGTTTATATGTTAACTAAATAGTAGAAATAGCGCACTTTGGAATGTACAACGATTTTTTCATTTACAGAACGAGGCAGGA
>CAUJAO010000048.1:0-79000 GCA_963082485.1 Eudonia mercurella
CTTAACAGACCATGAGTGTTTTGTGGTTTTTGGTAAAAGAGGATATTCATATAAGTCCCAGTTTCTGAACGCTATTTGAATAGGTTTATCTTTTTCCAACTGCCGCAATAATATTAACCTTTCACGATCGGATACTTTAATATGAGGTACGCGCCACTGTACCTTTTGTAGGTTCACTTCAACATGTGTAATATCAGTATCCACGATATTAAAGCTGTTTAAAACTGAATTACTTCTGTTTAAAATCAGTTCATGCTTACAGTTCATAATAATTTTGTTATAATCTTCTGCAAAGCCTAATATCTTATTCAAAGGTACTACAACGCTAAAGTGTCCATCACCTTTAAAACCGTCTAATTTCCAACCCCATAAAGCGGCTACTCTATTATCACCTTTATTCATGGATATACATGATTTTAAAGTTGTTGTTATTCCACTATTCTTTGTACGATCTATTTCAATGCCATTCAGTTCATATCTGATGTCTTGAAACAAGAACATAAAAGGGTTGTTAGTAAAAGCCAAATCTTTCTTGATCGGTTTTTGGTCTTTCCCGATCGGCGTAGCATACCCTTCGATGTAAATAGAACTAGCGGACGGGAGTACATATAAGTCTTGTTGTTGTATAGGTATCCGAATTTCATCGTTTTCTCTGAAGCTATTACTATAGGGACTGTACGTATGTATTTCATAACTCTCAATTGTGTTATCAAATTGCGGTACATCAGAAATCTGTAGGATATTCATATTTTAAATCCAAGTGCTTGAAGAAATTTCTTATTAGATTTTGTTATTTGCTTAATTTTTTTAATACGTCTGCTCACTTTAGAATTAGAAGAACTATTGAGTTTTTGCAATTTTGTATTCACATTTTTATCAAAAACAATCATTTTGGTCTACGGAAGTATGTAAATGTGTTGTAAATACTTTTTTTAGTCACTGGTAAAGCTATAATGTTCTATGGTAAGTTCAAGTACTGATGGTCCAATGGAGTTTTAAGCACTAATTCACGTATTTATGTGACAGTAATACAATTATGTAAGATCCTCCCACACAAGATAACATTCGATCCTTATCACAGACAATAGAAGAATGTTCACTTGGTGATTTGATTCATGCCATTTATTTGGATCAATACATTAGATTGTCATGTTACAAAATCGTAATATGTTTTCCAGAAGTTATTGAGAAATTTAAGACACAGATGACCACAATTGTAGGGATGATTCTTTTGGTGATTGTCATAGTTGTAATTTATACGAGACCCTGCGTATTGTATAAATTCTGTAGGAGGTTTTAAATTACCGTAGCTATCAAAGTATTCAACGTAGTCTCTAACCTTCACATAGGCTACCCAATGAGAACCTGCATTTTGAGAACTGTCTAAATTAATAATACCACATTCTATTGCTTGGGGACATTGTGGTAACTGATCTCTCATAAATACACCTCTAAAGTATGGGATATCTCGAGCATGCTTTAGAATATCAATGTTAGTAAGAGGTCGTTTGGGTAGCCTACGATTTAGTTTTTTTTATTCGTTTTCTTGGATAAACAAATTCTTAAACCATTTTTATGTTGCTTCAGTTGTAAACCTTTTCCAATGCATACAGATTCAATTTTTTCATTGTGCCTTTTAAGTTCTGAAAGTCGTTTTTTAGCATTTTTAACTTCTTCAATAACCTTGACAATGCCCGAAGCTCCTCCAGCCAAACTGCCAACAGCAGATAGTCCAGCAAATATGGGTATAAGCGGTAAAAATCCACCAGTCTTTGGTACAGGAATTACTCTGGGAAGTTTAATAGAAGAACTTGGTGCAATTTCTCGAGCAGCGGCAATTGCTAAATCAATAGCTGCTTTCTTGCAGGTTGGTTTGATATTTGAAAGACGTTTCTTTGTGTGGGATATAATGTGCTTTAAATGCTTCTTAAAACCAGCTCTGGAAACAAGATTTTTGTTTTTGGTAGTGCTCTTCAACCCTGCACCAGTACTCACTTTAGCCAGCATTGCTTTGTTGACAAAATGTGCAGCTAATTTCTCACCAAAACTTGAATCGGGTGCTGTTGCCCGTATCTTTGCCATTTTCATCAACTTTAAATCAGCTTTATGACGACTATCTAAAGATAAGCACCTGTTATATGCAATGTCGTGTTCTTTGCAATATTCGTCCAAAAGATTTATACCTCTGTCTCCTCGAATAAGTCTTTTTTGTAATCTTGTTCCAGGACCACAGTAATTATAACCAGGAAAGTGAAGTTCAAATGGTAAATGATTTATTAACCAATTAAGAAGACTGCATCCTTTCATGCTCTTTTTAAAACTAAGACCGCAATACTATGTTTTTTATTTTAATATAACTTTACACAATGTCAGAGTGATAAATCCAACTATTTTCACTGGATGGTAGTCCCCACCATTTTACTAAAACTTTATTATTTTTCTTTCTTAAAACCTTTTCCACGAGATATAAATGAGAATGCATTGTCTTCTGCAGTTCATGACCATAAAATGCACCAAGAATTGGTTGAAGTCTTGAATCTTCTAAAATGTAGGTTAATGGTGAAGTTTTTTGTACCTTATTAATTTTGAAGATTTCTGCAGACCAATTAGGTGTGTAGCCCTTTTCAAAGGCTCCTTTATACTTACTTACACGTACATAATCACCAACTCCCAATTTTTTTTCTTTATTTGTATTGCAGTCAATCTTATGTATTCGTGCGTATCTCTCTAGTACGGATTTTTTATTGTAATGATTAATTTCAACGGGTTTACAACCTATAGTTCGATGGTATGTATTATTGTAGTGTTTAATTATGTCATTCAGTGTATTATCAATCCACACATAGTTACCCTTTAAACTGAATGCCTTGTATAATTTAGATTTAACAGTTCTAATAAGTCTTTCCACGATGGAAGCCTTTTTTGTTGAGTATGTTGAATAATGATTAATGAAAAAGGAATTCATGAGATCTTTAAATTTATTATTATAAAACTCTTTCCCCAAATCAGTTTGTAAGCTTTTAGGTATTCGTCCTTTTACAAGTAATGTTTTAAAAGCATCACTTACATCATTTTTCGTCTTACGTTTTAATGGAGAAGCCCAAGCGTATTTTGAAAACGTGTCAATTATTATGAGAATGTATTTGAAGTTTGAGTTCTTCTTATAAATGTTTTGCATGTCGATTAAATCGGCTTGCCACAAATCATCTATATCTTTCATTATAACATGTCTTCTCGGAAAGTTTAATCTAGCATTTCTGTGTATCTCATACACAACATCTACTTTGCTCATTTTTTTATTACGCAACCAATTTAATTTATCGTCTTTCTTACTGTAATCGAATAATACTGATAATGAAATCGTTAAGTATCTTCTTTTATGCCTTTATGATGTCAGCCTCTTTTAATTCTTCAATGATAGCAAGAATTTCATTGTCATGATTACTGTTTCCCGCATCTTTAGAAGCAACTAATATCTTTAACCGTTCAATTAATTCGTTGGGATCGTCCCAGTAAATCAAATCAGTATTCGATTTATATTTTTTCAATTTCGGCAGACTGCCACCTTGTTTTGCAATACTTGTTGTAGGGCTTTTAAAATTAGTCGATGAACAACTAGCTTCAATAAGAGGTTTTATTATTTCGCGGTATTTGAGACTCTTATCACCTTTGATTTGTCCATTTGGATCAAAATCCCTTTTATGGGCGTTACTGATTGATAACATATCTTTATATACAAGTTTATCTTTATCCGAAACAAGTCCTAAGTCAGGTTTCTTCTTTAGCAATAACTCTCTTATGCCTGGAGTGAGTTCATATGGTTTATCATCTAGTGTGACATAATAAATAGGATCATTACTCAAAGCGTTATCTGTCTTAGACATTTTGACAGTAGATTTCCCCATATACAATTCTTTATTTTCGTTTCTAATACCAAATGGTATATTAACACCTATTGTGTCATAGATACTAACTAGGTCATCCTTTTGCAAAGAAGCGCGCTTAGCAGCGGCTTGCTTGATATACTGAGTAAGACTCTTTTTTTCTTCTTTGCAATCAAAGTTACTGGTATCAGAAAGATTACTATTGTAGTATTCAGTGTCTTCATAGTTTGATGATGTTTCGGAACCATCATTTCCGTTTTTATTCATGATAGAAAATTCACAGTCTTGTTTAGAATAATTGTTTTGTTTAATGAAAGCCGTTAATGGCTTGGAAACGGGTTTTAAAATTTTTGCCATAGCAATGTCAGTTTCATCTTCCACGTCTCGCATAGCTCGTATTTTAGATTTTATTGAATCAACTGATTTTATTAGTTCTTCTTTAATACTTTGCTCCATCTTTCAACTAAATATACTTCTGTTTTTCATTAAAAGTAAATTAAGAATGATAATAGGTATAACAATAAGATTTATTTAAAGAGCATGCTAATTCAAACTTATGAAGACGTCAAACCCTTTTCTATATCTTCCATTCTTTATTGCACTGTCTTTATTAATGACTAAAAATGTATGGGGTTTCTTCCAAATAGTCGAACACATAACTTTGAACTGCGACCATGAGATATCGCTATTTACATGTTCATCATAAACATGTTTTAAATTTGTATCATCTTGTTTAAATACAACTAGCAAATTTGCATTATCACGTATCAGTTGTTTTGGAATTTTTGAGTAAGTCTGTGTTAAATAAAAACAGTCTATTTGTTTATGGCGTCCCATACAAAAATAATTACGTATATTAGTTTGATTTTCGCAAATAACATCATCAAATATCATTACAGATTGTGGCAATGCTTTATTAGGATGAAGAACTTCTTTATCGTCTTTAAAAACAAAATAATTAACTTCAGGTATTCTTGCTAATATATGAGACAAAAGTCGATACTTTGGTTGAAACGAAGTCTTTGAATAAAGATATATATTTTTAAATTTTAATCCATTAGGGTGCAACAGTAAACTGAGCATAACATTGGTTTTTCCACAGTCTGACGGTCCGCATATTACGCAGCGAATGTTATTCGGTAAAAGAACACTATGCCTTGCAAATGATTCAGACTTTAAATCAATATTGATGTTACTTACTTCTAATGCTAGTGGTTGCTTAATCCAATTCATGTTGATGTTTAAGAAAGTCAGTGAATGCTTAGTCTATTTATACTCTTGAAATGTTTTAGGTAAGTATATAATAAAACAAAAACCTCTTCAAATATGTTTATTTTATTACAATACTATTTAATACAATACAGCCAATCAGAATTGAAGTCCTAATCAAGTACCTTATTAACATTAAACACTTAAAAAGATTTCCTGTGCGATACTGAAGAAGCAGCAACATCATACTTTTTGATTCGACTTATAATATTATATTATGGTACGCTATGTTTACATAAACACCGGTTACCTCTGATACATCTGACACATCTGTTGGTTACCTGATAAACCGACAACTATCGTAACTGATATCATCTCAAATCAATAGTAATTCTAATCTGATTGAATACTGCAAGTAAATGAATCGGTATATTATTATTATGTATTTACTCGTGGAGAAGTGCCAAATAGAACAAGATTATTCACGTAAGTATCAAAACAATGTATCACAATGACCCCAAGGTAGCGTAGAACTCTGATTCGACATTATTTGTCTCTTGTCATCATTTCGATTAAGAACAAGTTTTTTAATTTTCTGAGTGTATATAACATGTTTCATTGATCTTATAACACTCATTTTAAATTTAATATTTAGGTTATCATTTAATGTGTTTCGATACTGGGTTGGAGTGATACGTTTCGTAACACATTTAGAAACACCCTTAGCTTTTTTTATTTGACATTTTTCGCTCTGTATGCAGTATAGTTTAGCTCTTAATCCTATAAACTCCTTTATAACATCACCCCCCATTTCATCTTTGAATAGGCCGGGAATTTTAGTATTTTGTCTCGGAATATTATACATGTTATATTCCTCAAAATTGCTTGTATCGAACTCTGACAAGTTTGTTTGCATATCCTTATAAAAGTCTTTCGTTGTTATCAAATAAAGAAGACTGTCTGTATCGGTGTAGCATAATTTCGCATTTCTATTATATTGAATTTTCATAAAATCGTAATGAAATCGATATAAATGTTGTTTGGCGTATTCTAAGACAGAAAAACCAATGTATATTGGTCTATCTAATGTGACCTTTTCTTGCTTAAGCTGAATAGCCACAAATTTTTTTGAAAATATACTAATACTGTGTAAGTTGGGTTTTGCAATAAATTTTTCAGCCCCATTCTTTTTATTGGTTTTGTTATTAATATCTCTCCATGTAGTTATCAGTTTTACATCTACTTGTTTTCTTCTATTTTCGATCGTCTTCCCGAATATAGCATTATTTAATAATTTAAAAAAGTCTTTTTCAAATGTAGATTTAGAAGCTTGACGTAAGCGAGTATTTAACTGAATATATTTTTCCAAATATCTTTCTTGGCGGAATTTAATAATGCGATGTATTTTACTCAAAACCAAACCATGCTTCAAACATTCTTTTAGATACACGTAGTGTATAATGTAATTGAATTTATTATAAAGACTAGCGATTAATTTCTTTGTTCTTCCACCCGGTGGAACAAATTTTTCTGGAGCAAAGGGTAGGTCGCTATGAGTTGTATGTAAATGATCTGGATAAAACAAGTCTACTTCTAAGATGTACCCATATTCTGAATCATCTGATATATTGAGAACATTAAATTTAAATAATTCTTCATTAGATAAAAACCTAAAATCTGATATTGGCATTTTTTGCATCATTGCATAACCGTATAAATTATTACAATCGAGATATATTAGAAAGGTAGACGGTTTAGAACAGTCATATTCTGAAAGGTATTTGTTATTAGCTTGAGCGTGTCTCATAGAACATTGTGCTAAACCTCCGCGAATACCCTTTTCTAACATTTGATAAATATCGATGTCGCTTATTAGATCTAACTTTACACCAGTGTGCAAAAGCATTGCATCCCAGCTTAAGCCAGGCGACGTTACATAGAAAACAGGATCAAGCTTATAGTAATATAAACAACTGTTCCTAAATTTTTCAAATATATCACACAATAACAATACGTCACTTTTGAGGTATAGGTCTGTGTACTCTCCAAGAGAACGAACATTGAACACATCCCAAACTTTTTTCGCTCTCAAATACTCTTCGTCACTTATGTGCTCAGATGTTAAACTATTAAAAAAATATTTTTTTGATGGAATTTGGTTCACACTGAATTTAGACCATGAATCAACATAATCATAGGGATACACACCTTTTTGTTTAACTAAATGAAACTGCACCTTATTTTTAAATTCATTTGATAAGTGACAAAAGTCTTGTTCCTCAAGACTTTTACTCAACATATCTAAACTGGAACTAAGGAATTGAAATGAGTCTATAAATTTTATTTGCAAGGACCGGGAATTAGACAATTCAAAGTATTTCGTAATTGTTAAGTATTTTTCTTTAGTCTTTGGAATAATTTTAATATCACCGGCATATTTAACTAATTCTTTAATAAATAAGTGCGAATCATAGTTTGTAAGATTATGAAATATTACTGGAATAAAGGGCTTAGTTCGAAACAATATGTTACACTTTGAATGAGCAGCTCCGCGAAATTCTGATGTAATGTGATCATGATCATGTACTTTGTCGTTGACTGTGAACGATTCCCGGCAAATATAACAATGGGATGCATTACGATATTCGTTCTCTTCTTGCTTAGTAAGAGGTTTCATGACTCTATGACTACGGAGTATCTCATCAATAAATAATGAATCTTCAATTAAACGTCTTATAAATACTTCAACACAGTCTGGACCTCTATAAGAAACAAATTTGTTTAAGCTAGGATCATATGCACAACACACGTAATAAGCAAAGCATGAAGGTCTATGTATTTTGTAAGTTTCAGTATTACCAGTAATGCTTTCAGAATGATTACATAACAAACTTTCAAAATCCGCATATATAACAAACTTATGTTTTTGTTGTCTTTCGAAGTTCTTGAAAAATAGTTTAGTATTAACTTCGGGCAATACAGCTAGAGTTTTTGAACAGTTATGAGCATCAAGTTTAGCCTCAGACGGAAAAAACTGTAAACAGCTTTCACAGAAGTGAGTTTGTCCATGATGACGAGTCATCTGTCTACGCACAAGCCGTTCAAGATCTTTTATCAAGCAATAGTGACCACATTTGTTTTTTTCAATATACAACAAATTAACGTGGTTGCTTTTTCTTTCATTTGTAATATATAAAGGTCCGGTTATGGTATGTTTCTTATCAATACCGTACAC
Source organism: Eudonia mercurella (assembly GCA_963082485.1). Taxonomy (NCBI): domain Eukaryota; kingdom Metazoa; phylum Arthropoda; class Insecta; order Lepidoptera; family Crambidae; genus Eudonia; species Eudonia mercurella. The sequence continues at coordinate 8,329 of CAUJAO010000048.1, forward strand.
AGTAATACTTATACATGGATTATTTTTCTCAAATAATTTTATATCACATGGAGTCGGCGGGAAAGCCATACCCCTTGTCTTTAGTACTGATGAATAATAAGGATAAGAACTTGTTCTATTTACACTTTTTTTACTAGGATATAATGCAGCAACTATGCTCCACGCAAAACAAAAGTTGTCATTATTTCTTATATTAAGACAACTCTTTGTATTTTTTATAGCTTTAGGTAATTCTAAGTAACTACCGCCTCTTAAAGGCGAATACTTGTTTATGTTTACCTCAAGATGACTTACAGATTCAAACGACCAGCCGGATTCAGAATGTTCAAATTCAGATAATTTTTCCTTTAAAGTACTGCTAACATTTGAATACATTTCATTAAGATCTGTATTACAAAATACTGATTCATACTTAGAATTAAATGATTTTATCTGTTGCCAATCTGATTTGGGCAAAACAAAATTGGCAAACATTTCGAAATTAATTTTAATACATTTGTGTTTCTCTAATGCTGAACTAATTAATTTTTTTACAACTTGATCTATATCACACAGAAACTCTTCCGGTATCAAATAAATACAATTTTGAAGTGGGTTTACTTTGTATGTAATGATTCTATTCCTAAAGGCAGTGGCGATTATGTCTACATTTTCTAACTCAGTTTTTAAAATACAATTTTTCTTATGTAAATTTGTCCTTAAGTGATACTTGTAACTAGTTTTGTCTAGCTTAATATTACATTTGTCGCATGTAATACTATTACTTGGAACCCTCTCTGAAAAAACAAAAAGTAAATATTTGAATATGAGTTTAATTACATAGAAATTACGACTAATAACATAATTAAGAAGTATTTAATTTGTCTGTATACAAAGACATAATGGAACATAATACTATACCTAAGTACTACTAGAATTGGATTACGATAGACGAAAATAAGTAAGCTAATCAATTCAAGGGTGATTTGATGTGCTCACAAAAGATACCGGCACGTCTTTAAATTGTGACTTAATGTCCTTTAAAAAGTCAACCAAGTGATGCCAAGCTTTAGTGTTGTCATCGCTTTTAGTTTTTAAAGTTAATATTGATTTGCGCCACCTCTGTTTTGGTTTAACGTTTTCCAGTTCTTTACACATATAAATTTTAAGGTCGATATAATGACTACCCTGTAGATCATTTTTGTATTGTTTTGTATAGCCGTTGGCAACGCGACGGTAAATATACGAATTTAAGTCATCAGTACCGTACGTATCTTCAACGACGCCATCACTATCATCACCCAGGATATCATTTGCAGTCGTTCGTTTTTTCCCTCTTTTGTCCTTTAATACTTTCTTTACTGTAGCTTTTGTGCTGGAAGTATAAAATACATTTGTTAAATAATTGATAAATAAAAATAATGTTCACATACACACACACACACACCCCCACACTCACACACACACACACCACATGGTACTAGAATCAACTCTAATATGGTCGATACTTTAGTAACTTACCCTTTATTTTTATCAGCTTTTACTGTATGGATTTCATCAGTTGTAGCCGCCAACTTCTTTTTAGGTATTTTATAATCTGACAGCTTAGCCTCTTCCTTAGATCTGGAACAACAATAACAAAAACGTTAAACTAATGCTATAATAATAGGCAAATAAAAGTATATTATAGCATATAATTACGGTAACAATTATTAATAATGATTACCTTTTAGATTTTTTCTTAGCATCTTCATCATGTTTCCTCTTCGCCGCCTTTGCCTTTGTCTCAATTACAGGCGCCGTAGACGGGCCAGGCTCTGCCATATTGATAAGTTCACTCGGTGCGGTAACCGGCGGCGCCGGCGGCAGCGTCACGCGCTTATCCGTCTGTACACTTGACGATGAAGAAGACGAGGAACTGGACGAACTCGATGAACTCGAGGAATCGTATGCGTCGTCTGAGAATAAGTTGCTCTTAGACCTGAAATAATAAATCACATTACTTACATCTTTTCTTTGTTGTAATACTTAATGGTTAAAAGTTTTAGTTTTTTCCCAGAGTACTCAAACCACAACAAATTAGCAGTACGTCTTTTGCATGGTAGTAATGAATAAAATCGTAAGTATTTTGTACTCGGGTACTCGAAACTATAACAAGTAAGTAGTTAGCAAAAATGCGTTCGTTTGTTATATGAATAGAAGTAACAATGTGTGTACCTGAGTACACAACCTATAACACGTAGTAAATAATATAACACCGCTTATCCGTTGTAATAATGAATAAAAGTGACAATTTGTATACTTGAGTACTCAAACTACTTACTACGGTGTCTAAATATCAAATATAAGTGAATAAGTATGAGTACTTACATCTTTGTTGATGATTCTTTTCTTTTTTAAACAACACTTGCTAAGTGATTTCAATAAAAGCCTCTAAGCACACCAACAAGACTGTTACGTCGTTATGGTGAAGGGGGTATATTTATAGGTTTCAGTAACTTTACATGTGTTAGTTTTTATCATACAGATCATAGCAATAGCAAGCTAAGCGTTATAGCCAAATTCGTATTCTCAATTATTGATATCGCTCACACGCACAAACAAAACACAGGTATCACAGTGCATAGCTACTGCTGCACGCTACTTTAAAATGAATCACATTAGATGGATGTCTAAATGAGAAAAGGTCATAAGTAACACCCTTCGTAAAACATTCAATTCTAAACTTTAATACTCTTAGAATAAGAGATATGGTTTGTACCCAATATCATTTTAATTCTGTTAAAATTTTGTAAAAAAAAAAAACATTACTTTTGTTTAAATCTGGTAGCGAGTGGACGTGTACCTTCGAGGATATAAGCAATGTCGGTAAGTATTATATTATATTCAGTCCAGAGTAAAACGGTAAAAAATAATTGTACTCAATAAGTGTACTCACCCGGAGTATTGGTCATAATGTATAATGTTTTTATTTCAGGACACTGAAGATCTTTTTCCATTCATCTCCGCCAAACCATTTGACTTAAGTCGCAGCCCTGAGTCAGAAAACCAAGGCGAGGATGTTGTCGGTCCCATAAGACATACAAGGAGACAAACCAAAGTTGGTTTCTACACGAGCATGAAGAAACCATCCAAGAAAGCAACAAAAATCATCAAAATTGAAGTGTACGACGCACAAACTCTAAAAGAACAAAACCAATGTGAGCCTGAAATCAGTGCTCAATATGTTGCTCAAAGCATATTTGATAATGTGTATTGTGACGTTAGAAAAGTGTTAAAAGATATACAAGATACGCTGTACCAATAATTTAATATTCGAATAACTATGTAACCTATGTAATAATAATAATGATGTACCTCTATGTAATAATAATAATGATATTTTGTTAAATAGTATTGATAGTAAGTAAACGATTTGTATATTATTCTTCAATGAAATAAAGTGAAATTGGTAATATCCTTGTAAGAATTTCTCTTTAATACCTACCCACAAACACTATCATTATATTGTTTGAAAATCTTGTGTAACATTTGAATAATTATATAAAAAATATTCTCAATTTACTATAGTCTCGCATAATTATGCAAGACAATAATATAAACAGAGACTGTAATGTCCTACCTGAATAATAAAGTTCTCAGATTCACTATCAGTACCTATTTAGCAACAAGACCACTTTACCTCACATACTTACATGAGTAGTTCATTTGTACTCCAATATTTAAAACGTTTTTTAAACGTACAGGAAAATACGATAAGATTTTTTATGACAAATGCATATTCACAAATGGTTTTGAGAAAGTATTATGGTTAAGAGATATTATATTAGAAAATAAGTTCAAACACTTATGACTTATTATCATGCTTATGAGCTGAATTATAATATAAAATAGGAAGTCCGGCAGGCAATTCTCCTGGGGGGGGGATGGATCTCAGATTCTCAGATTAACGAGTAAGTACTTACTCAGTTAGGTACTCCTAAATCTAAAAATACTATTATTAATTAGCAACAAAACTATTTACTTACCTCACATACTCGTACTAACATGAGTAGTTCATTGGTACTCCAATTTTACCACGTTTTGACTACAGTATAATACAATAAGTAATATATAAAATTGGGAAGTCTGGCGCGCGCTTCTCCTGGGTATGGATCTAGAGTCCCCAGAGTACTGGAGTTCACAGATACAAGAGTACCTGAGTACTCGAGTTTCAGTGAGCGAAACGCCCAGAGACAGCGCCTCCCAAGAGGCGCTCTTGTTCTGGCGTTTCGCTTATCCTGAAACTCGAGTACTCAGGTACTCTTGTATCTGTGAACTCCAGTACTCTGGGACTCTAGATCCATTCCCAGGGAAGCGTGCGCCAGACTTCCCAATTTTATACTACTAACCTGAAATAATAAAAATACCTGTGTTTTATTTCTGTTGAAATCCCATGATTAAAAAGGTATAAAACTAGCTGGCCTGGTCGCAGTACACTATAAAATCGTTAATTAACTGTACTGCGTTATGTAAAATGGCCTACATAAACTGCCTAGAAAATTGTTGTAGATAACTAATATATCTTAACTGTCTGCCCGCGTGGTTTAATTGAATACTATCCATATTATATTGAAGGGCGCTTTAAGCGACTTGCACCCGGCGCCTAGTGTAGTTAAGTATCCCTAACTATAATACTTGCATAAAATAAAAAAAGGCTATAGATATAAGGTAGACTTTAATTTCAAGGTTTACATTTTCTCATTTGATTTGCAGGAGATCGAGTAAGTAAGCTTCTTGTAGGGTTGGTTGACTAGTCGAATGAAGTGTAGAATTCCCCTAGATTAGTCTCTAGGTTAATCTAAAACTAACAAATAGTAATAAAAATATCAATATTTAGAAGCATTCACTAAAGTGTTTCCTATGATTAAACATAACCTCAAAATCAGTCCTTTTTTTTAAATATCTGTCTTTTTAGAAGTGTCCGTCATGAAACTTAGTTCTCATGGGCTAATACAGGCAATTCATTACTAGAAAATGAGTTTTCTTCTGCAGTTGATTTTAAGGCGAGCAATATATGGACGCAGAACAATCTCCTTTAGATGCTTGTCTGTAAGACATTGTACAATAATTGACTTCGCCTTGGCGTCTTGTATGGAAAAAGATTTTTTATCTTCTTCACTCACATTTTTCACGTCTATGTCCGTAACATATTTGTTTTATTTTTAATGCCAAATTAGCGATTTATTTCTAGGCGCGACATTACACCTTTTTCATAACATTAATTCTGTAGTGTCGACTGCTATAATACACTATATTGTATATATTTGTCTCGCTTTGGGGTTGGGCGGCAAATACAAACTCTTTGAAGAAGATCGTCAGTGTCGCGCTGTTAGCAACACTATGTGTGTCATGCGCGGAGGAAGAAAAAGAGTGTCAACGAAAAATCTCTCGCTGCCGGCCGGCTCGTTTTTAAAAGGACTATTAATTGTGTGTGATTTGGGGTGAGTTTAGGGACAAATATATATGTTTTATTTCGACAATACAGGACTTTACTCGGGACTTCAGGTAGCGAATCATAGGCTTAAAACTTATTAAGTAGAGATGGGTCGTACTTGTCAAATCGAGTACCAGGGCTTCCAAGTACGCCCCTTTTAAAATACCAGGGCCAAAAACCAGGTATAACGTACTTGAAAGTATTTACCAGCGCATGGCAATGCATGCATTGAAAATTGGTTCATAACGTCCTAATTACCTATAAGGTAGAGGTACGCGATTGTGATTCGTAAAACTTTACGGACTTACAAGTTCAAGTTTAAACTAAATTACTAAGTTTTAATATTATTATAATTTTGTTGATATTGAAATGAAACTTTTCCTTCCTATATATAGGAAAATACTAATAATTTAGTTAGCTGGCGTAGTTAAAAGGGTTCAATTCATTTTATGTACATAATTACTTTACATTTTTTTTATACATATTTACAATGCAGATTTACCAAAATGGTGTTATTTCTTATTTTGTTTAAGAAACAATAACTGCTCGACTTTACGGCTTCTCAATCTGTTTCTCCTGTCGGTTAATAAATTACCCGCTGCAGAAAACAGGCGTTCGCACGGTACACTTGTAGCCATCGCGTTTAATTTTAATTTCGCCAACTTGGCCAGATTAGGGTAATTAGCCTGGTTGGATCGCCACCATTCTAAGGGATTCATATCAGGGACCAATACTTTATCGTCTAAGTATCGTTGAACTTCTATAATAGCTCTGCTGTTAGCAGTTCCTGCCGGGCGTATATTTTGCATCGTCGCATTGTAATGCTTCCATATGAGGCTTTTAGGTTTCTTCTCTATTTCTAGCTGTTCTTCTTGTGGTTGTTGAGATAAATTTTCTTCATCGTTTATGATCCTAGTTACAAGTCCAATTACATGTTTTTTAGTCTGCTCCGCAATAACTGGATTTTCAAAATATAATTTATAGCGCGGATCGAGGAACATAGACGTTGTGAACGTTTTACTGTTCTGCACATTCCCAAATCTGTTGCTTAATTCGGACAGAAGGTCTTGCCTACACATTTCTACCTCGCTTGGGAAAGCATCAATATTGTTTGCTTCTTGATAAACAGGGTCGGCTATTTTAATCAACGCGTTATTCAGTCCAACAGTAATAGGTAACACTGAGCTACAGGTAACGTAGTTTTGACCGCTCATTTCTACCGTCACTTCTTCGTACGGCTTCAAAACTACGACAAGTGAAGTGCAAATGTCCCATTCATAACTTGAAAGCGACATGACATTCGAATTTAAATTAATTAAGGCGCATTTAATTTCATCTTTCAGGTCAACGAACCTTTCAATCATATAAAATGTTGAATTCCACCGCGTGGGAACTTCCTGGATTGGCCGCTTGACGGTTTTATTGGCTTGCTCTTGGTATTTTTTTAATTTACTCATGCCACATTACTCCTTTTGAATAAGGCAACAATTGCTTTTACTTTGTTAACCACATTGGTTAATACTTCGTTTGTCATCGCCTTTTTAACAGCGAGATTCAATGTGTGCGCATAACAGCCGAATTGTTTCCACTGCAACATAGTAAGTGCGCTTTGAATATTGGCTGCATTATCAGCTACCGTCAGAAGGATTCTGTCTGACAAATTCCAGTCCCTCACTATGGAATCCAGTGCCTCTGCCAAATTAGCCGCTGTATGACTTTCCTCGAATACTTTGCACTCCAATAGCACGCTTTGGAGTTTAAAGTCGTCATCGATGTAATGGCCTGTGACGGCCAGGTACGAGTCACCATTTCTTGACGACCACATATCGGTAGTCAAACATATTGATTTGGCGCTATCTTTTGTTGCCGCCTTGGTCTCTGCTCTGACAGACTCATAATATGACGGCAATAAATTATTTGCCAAATATTTCCTCGTAAGAATGGTGTAATTGGGGAACGCAAATTTCAATAATTCACGAAACCCTTTGTCCTCAACTATAGAGAAAGGCTGCATACCCCATATAAATATATTCATGATGTAATCGTCAATCTCCTTTTTTATTTTTGTACAATTTCGCCGAAGAAACGCTGACATAGAGGGCAATGTCCTTACCTGAACTGCTCTAGAATCAGAAGCGGTAGAAGGTGCATTTGTAGGAGGTGCAGTTGAGGTTGAAGCCTGTAGCGCTTGCACTTGTGGTGTACCTATTTCTTCTCGAGCCACCAAATTTACCGCAAGATGTTTTCGTTTTATATGCTTCGTCAAATTTGACACTCCTGATTTAAAAGAAATGTTAGCTTTGCACATTTTACACATGGCTACATAGTTTCCTTTATCAGTAAAATGGTCCCATGCTACACTCTTCGTTGGAGCCATTTCGAATAGGTATGCACTAAGTATCACAAAAAGTTTTTATAACAAACTTATAAGTATCTACACTTTATATACACACACTTCACACGCCTTCTATTACCTACCTACCTACTCTAAAAATATTACTATTATACACTTACTTTTTATACTTAGAAACTATATTTACAAGATATTTACAAAAATCTCCTAGTCCAAATGCCATTAAAATGCAAACAACTGCCTATTGGGAAGAATGCAAATAATGCAATTGCATGTAGGTCACGTATCGCGGTCACGGTCAGTGAAACAACACAACTAAACAAAAAAAAGGTGAGGCACGAGTTATGTAGGGATAACCTACACCATGTTAGCGATAAGCTCTTAGAATTAGGTAATTAAGATAAGGTTGATTAAAGGTCGCTGCATACGTAACGTGATAAAAACTCGGACAGAACGTGAACGGGACGGGGACGTGACTGCCTCGTTCAAAACGGGAACGTGGTGTAAATGCATACGCACCGTGACAGTGACTCGGATCTAACGTGCTAGTGTTGTGAACAAGGAAAGATGGATTTTTCATTTCAAGAATTGGCTTTAATTGCTATTGCTCTAGATGACGAAGTAGCTACTGCTGTAAACAAGAAAAGGAGATTTTCTGTACATCCTACATGGCAGAAAAGAGAACAAGAAGGAGAATACCACACTCTCTACAAAGAACTTCTGGATGATGAGACTAAATTTTATCAGTATTTTCGTATGCCAAAGGAATGTTTTGCTTTACTGGAAAATAAGCTAAGCCCTCATTTACTTAAGAAAGACACTGTTATGAAAAGAGCTATCACACCTCGCGAACGTTTGGCTGTATGTTTAAGGTAATGAAAGACATTTTTTAATAGTAGTTATTTATTTCAAAATTGTAATAATGTAATATTTATTTTAAATTGCAATCATAGGTAACAATTATGTTATGAAATTATCATTTAACATTTATTTTAAATTACTAATGTCACTATCAGAATCATACTGCGAGAAATAAAGTTGTATTGAATCCGACGCTGGTTGTTCAGAAGTTGGCAAAGGCGATGAAATAACCGGCATTAATGGTGATGAAGACGAAGGAGAAGACAAAATAATAGGCGTAGATTGCGAAGACCTTAGGTTTTCAGTTAACTGCTGAAGCTCTAAATTATGTATTACTTGAAAAATTTGCCCTTTTGCCAAATGTTGCAAATATGGAGAAAATGATTTTAAAGTAGGTGCAAGTCCCTGTAAAAACGCGTCGATAGGATGTTCTTCTTTTTCAGTATTTTCAGTTATTTTGTTTTTATTCATCAGCACATATTTCATTAAAGTAGCTGAAGCGGTTTCAGGAACAGGGGCAGGCCTCTTCTTTTTTTTCAGAAGTGGATTCCTCTGAGGCTCTTGAATTGGAAGGTCGGATGGAGGGTTGGAGGGTCGGTTGGAGGGTCGGTCGGATGGAGGGTTGGAGGGTCGGACGGATGGAGGGGGCAGGTAGGATGGACCTTGCTCATTTGTAGCTGAAGATGCAGTTGGTGATATTGTAAATGACGTAAGAGGTGGACTAGCTACAACATCATTATTGGCCTGCGAATTTGGCTCCTGATTAATGTTGCTCATCGATTGTGTTATGTCAGATAGTGGAGAAGGCATCATTTCGCCGCTGAGTTCTACAAAATTTTCTATTATATCTCTATCTTCGTCAACGGCCTTGAGAAATTGTAGTTGGTCATAAAACTTGTACAATTTTATTTTCTTTGCAGCTTGACCAGTGCTAGTTTTTTGAACTTTTAAACTTTTTTTATACTGGTCTCTTATATTGGTCCATCTTTGTTTGCAGATCACCCAATCTAAAACATAAAATATTTATATTAATTATAGCAAAAAATATATTTGATAAACAAGTGTTGCAATTTTTTTTTCCACGAGCGGGATTCAAACCCGCAGCCCATGCCATGCCGGGTCAGGTGCGCTCGAGTCTTAAATTAAGTTGTTTCCACACTTGTTTTTCAAATAGTAATCTGTTCGAAACAACATTTGCGTAAAATTATATTTATAAAAAATATATTTTTTATTATTATTATTTTTATTATTATTATTTATTATTGAAAATAATTTCAGATATTTGGCCACTGGTGACTCACATATGACAATTTCATTTAGTTACCGTTTAGGTCATACCACAGTTAATAAAATTGTCAAAGAGACATGCAAAGTTATAGTTGACCAATTAATGAGCGAGGTATTACCCGAGATGACTACGGAAATGTGGAAAGCTGTTGCTGAAGATTTCTGGCTACTGTGGAAATTTCCTAATTGCTTAGGAGCACTAGACGGTAAACATGTAGTGATCGAAGCACCACCTAACAGCGGATCTTTATTTTATAACTATAAATCGACATTTTCTATTGTTTTATTGGCCCTAGTAGATGCAAAATGCAATTTTATTTACGTAAATGTTGGAGCTCAGGGAAGAAATCATGATGCTGGAATTTTTACAACTTCTTCACTAGGACGACGTTTAAATAATGGTACTCTAAACATACCCCAAGACAGAACTTTACCCGGTACAAACATTATTGCACCTTTTGTCATCATAGGTGACTCTGCCTTTCCACTAAAAACATATTTATTACGTCCGTATCCATACAACAGTGGAAACCGCGAATATGACGTCTTTAACTATCGGTTGGGTCTTGCTCGTCGCTGTGTAGAAAATGCTTTTGGTATTCTTACTCAGAAATTCCGAATATACCAGGGAAGAATAAAAATGAATCCAGATTCGGTTGATAATATAATACTAACGACATGCATATTACACAACTTTATAAGGAAAAATAGTGAAAATGAGATTAATCAAAGTAACATATTAGAGGATTCGTGTCTTAACAATTCAAGTCCTCAAGGCGGTGGTGCTTCTCGTCAAGCATTTGGTGAACGAGAAAAATTCAAAGTATTTTTCAATTCTTCTGTTGGTATTTCTAACACGCATCATGAATAAAATTATTATTAGGACTAGATCAATAATAATGATTAAAAATGGTTAATTTTATTAATTTGATTACTGGTAATAACATTCAGATAATGATTAATAAAGAGTTTGAAGCTTACTATAGAGTTTCATTGCATTTGACAGCTCAATCCCTCAAACCCCAAACTATTTACATCCCTCACAGACTTTATAGGTTAAGAAAGAGATAGCAATACCATAAATTAGAGGATTTATGTGGGATAAATGTGGCAGAGGAGCTCGATGACGCAGTGGTTAACGCGCCCGGTTTGCGGTTGCTAAGGTTAAGCATCTTTCGCAAAGGCCGGTCATCAGATGGGTGACCAAAAATTTATCATTTCGAACTCCTCCGTGCTTCGGAAGGCACGTAAAGCCGTTGGTCCCGGGTGCATTACGTATACGTCAGACGGGCGCTTTTGTGAAAATAAAAAATAAATAAAAGGTAAACAAACATTTCGGCGGCTCATAAAATCACAAATACACAACCAAATCATCAAGTAAAGGTATTATTAGACAGAGTTACTATATTATGCAAATCTAATCCAATCCAACCGCTAAAACACAAGATTTATAGTTATTTCATTGATTTGCTTAGTAGGTAGAACTACGCAGTTGTCAAAATGTATGTAAATATTACCCGGTAAAATTCAGTTTACAAAAACCAAAAACTAAAATACTTCTACGCGAACGATTTCGCTGGTTGATACGTCATTGGAAAGGGAATTTCATAACGCTCAATAGCTCAGAACATCTCAGAGAAATCGAGGCGGCAGTTTCTTTACTTATAAGGCAAAATATCTGCCGAGGCCTATAAGCCTCTCCGGTGCTTGACGGAACGGTTTTTTACTGAGGTTCATAGGCCTAATCATTAAGTAAAGGTATTATTAGACAGAGTAGTTACTATATTATGCAAATCTAATCCAATCCAACCGCTAAAACACAAGATTTATAGTTATTTCATTGATTTGCTTAGTAGGTAGAACTACGCAGTTGTCAAAATGTATGTAAATATTACCCGGTAAAATTCAGTTTACAAAAACCAAAAACTAAAATACTTCTACGCGAACGATTTCGTCGGTTGATACGTCATTGGAAAGGTAATTTCATAACGCTCAATAGCTCAGAACATCTCAGAGCAATCGTTGTGTGTTTGTTGTGCAGTGGCAGTTTCTTTACAATAAGGCAAAATATCGCGTCGTTCCTGCCGAGGCCTATAGGCCTCGCCGGAGCTTGACGGAACGGTTTTTTACTGAGGCTCATAGGCACTGACCCTGATAGGTAGGGTATGGCAGCTGGAACTACGGGTCCGGCTGTCTTTTCAAGGGTACCACGGGAGTTCCGGATCCTAAGCCCCCTGTCGGTTATGCCTTCGCGGGCGTCTCCGACAGGTTCCGGACATGGGTTGGACTCGTGGTGGCGCGTGGTTAGCTGTAGAAGTGGGAATGTTCGTCTGCCTGGTTGATGTGGCCAGGCTTCCATTTCGTGCACAGCGAGCAGGTCCAAGTAGCGGTCTCGAGGGGCCCGAGGCGAAAAGACTTGCGGGGCACGTGAGTTGCCCATAGTTGGTTGTCATGCTCGGTGGTTTTCACTGAGCAGAGCTCCAACATCTCCGGCACTAGTCTGGATAACTAGTAGAGGTGCCCGCTAGATGCAATACCTCCGGTTGAGCCAGCCGCGTAGGATGTTGAAATCGGCAAGGTGCCTGGATAGGTACTGAGAAGTGAGTGGGCTTACAACTCCGCCACCAAAGAGGATAATTGGTAGTCAACTTAGAGTTGACGACCCGAGCAGAGGAATCTGCGAGTTGTGCTCTAGTGCAACGAGAAGTGAGCGAGCTTACAGCTCCGGTAACCTATCTGGATAATAGGTAGTGGACTATACGTGTCCACGGGGCGACTAGCTTGAGACACTAGTCTTAAAAGTACCGGATGAAGAATGCGCCTCGGTGCGTCCTGATCTGGCGTTATGACCTGACGTAGATGGTCCCTTGTGCTTGCACAAGGATGTCTGACACCTACTTTGTAACCGGATGGTTGGTAGGGGGTGTCAGTATAAACTTTAAAGTAGTGTTGAAAAGTAGTGTTGAGGCTCATAGGCCTCGGCGGAGCCCAGAAGGAAGGAAGAAGCCCTAATAAGTTATTGTAAAGTTATGAATGTAATAAATGAAATAATACCTACTTACCGTTTTCAGTGAGTGATAATTCGACTGCAATTTTACGCCACAGGTAATTCTTGTACTTAGTGTCTAAGTACTTTGAGTTAGTAAAATGATATAATGCTGGGTATGACCGTACACACTCGATTAGTTTTTCATCGTCCATTTTCGACACTTAGTTTTGCACTACTTCTCTCTCCGGAACGAACGGGGCGACTGTGCATACGTAGCGGAAACACGGACGGGACGGGGCACGCGCGGGGCGGGACGTGCTAAACATCGTCAGCGACGATATTTTTCCCGCCCCGTGAGTGCCACGTTCACGTCCCGTACGTGTCTCCGTGACATATGCTCTTTCATATACATTTCGTATGAAACGATTTTTCCAAAACTTCCCGTCCCGTCCCGTCCGTGTAAAAACCCGTCACGTATGCAGCGACCTTTACTAAACGTAAGTTTCTTATAACAAATAAAGATTGTTCACGCCAGTTCCTGCCTGGCTCTACGACTGAACGGTTGTATTTTTTTAAAAACCTCCTCACCCCTGCTGCTAACATAACTGGCGCAGTCGGTAGGATCGCGTTCGAAAAATAAGACTCGTGCAAATCCGTGTCAACGTCGCGATCTATAAAGAACTTATAGTAGCAGTGATTATAGAAGATTCACCGCGTCTCCGTAGAGCGTTACTTCAAATCGTAACAAGGCAGCGATACTCACCGAGGAAGAAAAACTATGTTCGTGGGGTAAATATTATTATCATTTTATGCCCAAGACCTAGTTTCCCATTCCTAGTAGATAATTGTATTTTAAATTTAATTTGATTGTGTATTACTGTGTGTTTTGTTGTATTAAATTCTAAAATTGTAATTAATCACAATGGCGCAGGAAAATAAAATTAACGATGTAACGAATGTAACCGTTGATTATCAAAATTTATCTGTACTACTTCCAACATACGATGGAAATAGAAAAACATTACAATTTTATATTAAAAGTCTTAGAATAATAACGCCTAGAAGCCGAGTACGCGCACGGCGATTGAGGCAAGTTTAACCAAGCCATATGTGGCTTGGTTGGCCGAACGGCTCGCTAGTATCCAAGGTCACGTCGTGTCGTAAGCAGCTCCGCAATTTTTGTTTACAATGACGTATTGTGCCATCAAAGGATGCTTTCACAAGTCAGAATCTAGTAAAAAGGATGCTAAGATTACATTTCACCTGTAAGAACAGCTAATCAACGTCTATTTTTTCGTAAAACACGATATTAATGTTTGTAAATTTGTAATATGTCATTCCATGTATGTTTTGCTAGATGTAGGAAAACTTTTACCCCATTTTGTGGTCCGAGTTTTTTTTATTTAGAGTTGTTTTTATCCAAGTCTAGAGTCCAAGAAAGACAATTTATCACGATTGCTGTTATCAAAGCGCCAGTTATTTAGAAAATAGTTACAGCTACAAGGATTTTAAACTGACATGCTGAAAAAATGTCTTAACAGTATTTTTTTCTGATAATACTGATTTTTGTGCAATAAAGTAAATGAATAAATACTTATTTATCACCAAACATTGTTACATTTACATAACATTACATGTACATGTTTTCGTGTTATATGTAAGTATCTTTAAATAGATAGCTAATGATATGAAAATTGTGGTAGTCGTAGCTTCACCGCCATCTAACATCATCTGTACCTTGTGTTTAGTTAAATGCTGTTGAAACATTGATGAATAAATAAATAAAATAAAATAAATAAAGGCTCGAAATAATATTCAATGCATAATGAGATAAAATTATGCTTCCAAATAGTTTAAGAGAGAAGTGACGGTCCATTGTCTCTGCCTACCCCTCCTGAGGGATTGAGGCGTGACTATTTATGTATGTATGTACCTTACAATTTTTACTTTTTTAAATAATAATCACAAACTTAAATGAAAACATCTTAATGTGTATAACAGTTAATATTATTAATGTATGCCGTTAATATAATAAAATAATATGTAGATAATAATTATAGAAGACAATTTTCTTTTTGTGACTATTGACTTTGTGGCTATTTTCAATACAATACAATTTTTAAACTATGAAACAAGATAAGAGTTTAGTAACTTACCCATTTACCCCGAGTTTGGGGAAATTACCATTTTACTTGCAACATTTATTCGTACGGTTGTGTGTGTAATGACAAGCTGCTGACGCACACGACGGAGTATTTTGTGCCTCAATATTTTGACGAACTTTTTTTGACACTATCGTTCTAGGCGGTATTATTCTAAGTTAAAAGTGTAGAAAATGTTTTGAAAATTATAAATTGTCCTAGTGATCTTAGCATAGCATGTCTTATAAGAAATAAACTGACAGGAAAGGCTGTTGAAGCTTTATCTGAAAATACAGATTTTGAATCCTGGGCAGACATAAAAATCATATTAGAAAGAAGATTCGGAGATTGTAGAGGCGAAGTACAAATAGTACAAGAGCTCATCCATTTCAAAAAAAATAGTTTCAACATTGATCAATTTGGCGAAAAAATTAGGGAGTTAACATATAGCCTAATTAGTTGTGACAGGAATAAAAAAGACTTCTACGAGGAATTAGCGTGTAACGTTTTCCTAGATCAATTAGATCCATTGGTCTCATTAGGCGTACGAATGCAAAATGAGCAATCCATAGACAAAATTATAACATTGGCAAAACAAGAGGAAGCGCGTTTGAGACATCGTAGGACGTTTAATTCCATGCAACCTGTTTACGCGTGAACGCAGCCTTACGCGCTGCGGTTGGCAACACAGGCGCAGCGGTTGGCATCATTGCGTTGAAGAAGCTACGCGTCACTTTTTTTCTTTTACGATTCATGGCGACGAGAGCATCCATTTTGCATTAAATATGTAATAACTAATTAACCAAGTAAAATAAAGTTTTCATAACACTACGTGTTGTTTATGTTCCAACGGTAACATAAATTGGCGACCGTTACAGGACTCTGCAATCAAGAATTAGAAAGACGCCAGCGAAGCGCCCCTTTTTGGGACGACACGTGGACGCCTGCTGCCGAAGTTCCATGAGCTGCAATGCGAGTGACGCTGGAACCGAAACGGTGATGGTGTTGGTAGTGGCGATGATGCGAAAACACGCTGCAAGATAAAGAGGTCGTTCCGAGGGAAGTGTCACTTTAATTTTGTACTTATTACTAAACCTTTGCAACTATTATGTGTTAAAAGAGTTGTCGAACCTATAAATTATATTTATTAAGATACCTATTTAGCAACTATAACTGCGTATGTGCCTATAACCTACCCTAAAGGGGTTTGGGTAACTTTGTATGGACTAGTGGCGTCATATTTTTTTTCAGCGGCCACTAATATTTTTAATATTACTTTGTTGTGCTGTGTTAAGTATACATATATGTTTAATTAGTTTTGTTCTAAGTGACATCGGAGCTGAGATATTTGAATTTGAAGATTTCAAAAAAGTCGTCAATATAAATATTCCAAATATTAACCTGTGTTAAAAAATCGTTATAATGGCTTTTGAAAATTGATTTTAGAGATTGACTTTACCGTTTTACGGGCGTCTGTCAATGTGACGTCAGTATTAGATCTTGGGAAATAATAAAAACACATTATTTTACTTTATTGCATTTTATTACACGATAAATAAAATAAAAATTGAGAATGAAATAGGCGAAGAGAATAAA
The DNA here is from genome assembly GCA_963082485.1 of Eudonia mercurella. Taxonomy (NCBI): domain Eukaryota; kingdom Metazoa; phylum Arthropoda; class Insecta; order Lepidoptera; family Crambidae; genus Eudonia; species Eudonia mercurella. Next base: position 25,011 of record CAUJAO010000048.1, read on the forward strand.
AATGTTTTAATAAACATTTTTTAATTTTCTTCGTCTATTTCATTCTCAATGTCATGTCGAATAATCGTATCTAAAAATAGTGCCGGTGGAGTCAGATTATTTTGATATCTGCCCCATCCCATGTACCATATAATAGACATTACATGCGAACAGCAGCCTAAGGTCCGTTTCCCAATAATACATGAGCAATAGTGCCCCAATATTGCATTTAGCCCTTGTGCAGCTCTTTCTACGAGAATGTACACGTAATATATCCGTCTAGATGAGTGACGGGATTGGATCCTGCCTCTAAGAAGCCACGGATCAATCCAGTTCAAGGTTTCCGCCGAAAAATTGTTAATATTGGGTTCTCTGCAAACTTCAACCACATATGTGCCGTCAGTTTTCACATGTTCTCCGTAGTAGCAACGAGCTTGTTGTACTTGGTACGTTCCAAGTGCGTAGATAATTAAATCATCGGCATTTAAAATAGGAAAGTCAACCATGCCAGGAACTTCAGCATTCATAAATTCAAAATTAGCCCTTCTTCTATTCAGATTATTCGCAATGACGTACTCGCCTAGTTGATTCTGAGCACTATGGTGAGATAAACGATTTATTATATCCTGTGTTAGCCTGTGATCAGTCAGTGGTACCCCAAATGCATTTAATAATGCTGCAGCTATTCTTATTTCATCAAAAAGATGAATTGCAGCAACATTAAAGTTCTGATACCGAAGCTGACGGAACTGATTTTTTAATCTGCCATTAATGGTTTCGACCACCCAACGGCACATGGTTACTTTTCTTGAATCGTTGGCCTGTTTTGTAGTTAGCTGGTGTTCATTGTCATCTTTAGATGAGGGCATAAATGCACGGTATCCACAAGACTCCACATCTTGGATGCAGTCTCTGAACCCTCTGTCTAATATTAGCACATCGTTCTCATGAAAGAACCAATGGAAAGGATCATATGTATTCTTAAAGATCTCCGAGAGAATCGTCGCATCGGATTTAGTCGCTTCATATAAACCATATATGTCTATGATGTGGCCATCAGGACAGACCATTAAAAAAGGCTTTACTAAATGTCGGAACTTGTGTAAGCTATAAGACTTTCTTTGAAAATAATAATTACTACTCTTTTGGAGATAAATGTAAGTGCCGTCTAGTATAACAATGGCATTCCGTTCCGTCAGAGAAACATTAGTATTGCCAAATAATGTATTTGGGATTGTTAAACATCTCGCTATAACATCTTGACGAGTTAAATGATCATAGCCAAGGTGCTGTGAAACAAATTCATTCATTAAGTCTTGTCTCACGAGACTCATAGTTTTTTCTAAAGTCTTTCTTGAGATATTGAAAATCTGAGATAATCTTTGATTTGACTCTCCCGTGTGAAGTTTAACTAGCACGGTTGCGAGAGCTCTACCTGCTTTGTTTTTATGCCGCTGAGAAATACTAGGACAGCATTGAAGGATTTCTTGGAATTGGGATTTTGAAAAACCTATATAATAATGGAAAACAGAATTGTTTATTAAAGAACGTCTATCAAAATCTAAAAAAATCTTCCGAGTTCTTAACATGTCCATCATATCCTTTAAATGAGACGGGGCAAATTCGCTTAGTATCCGACGAGTACTTGATTCAATATTTTGCCACACTACATCTAACATATGCTCTTCACATACACGAGTGCCACGTGGTATATAAAAACATTTTTCCTGTAGAGCTGTGGCTCTGACATCAATGTGAATTCTTTGCAAATCTCTATTATAACATTCTGCGATAATGCATACGTGAGTATTCACAGGCGCTCGCGTGTAACCCGGTAACGGTATCATTTGCAACATATTTACTTGAACTTCTTGATCTTGGACATCTACATTGGGTTGCTCTGGTACGGAGTATTCTTCGGCAGGATGATCTTGCATCGATTGATCTGCAGCATCGTGTACAGGATTATCAGTGTTCACTTGAGCACTAGGGTAACGTTGAGCACGTTGTAGACAAGGTCTACAGATTTTGTCCTCCTCACCAAACTGAAAAGAGAAATCATATGTTATTTACAACTCACATAGATGTTAGATATAGTTTGACGGCGTCGAGATTCGATGATGAAAGACGCGCAATTGAGCCCGAAGGTCCCGGCTTCGAATCTTGGTAGGGGCAATTATTTATATGTAATAAACATTTTTATATGTGTGGTATTGGTGTACAATAAATAAATAATAGTTGTACCTGAGCCTTGGTTGTTTAATAATATAAGTATCTATCTATTTAAGTATGTGCAAAGGTTAAAGTAAATCTTAAATGAGAGAAACTACTTTGGTACTAAATAATTGTTGTGATTGTTGGAAATATGTATTTATTATAGTGTTAGTGAGTTTACGTATTTTTGTATAGGTACTTACTGTTGTTTTATGAACATACTGATATTATGTTTTACAAAACTTACCTCCGCAACATTTGCAATTTCCATCAAATACAGCATTAAAGAAGGATTGTTTTGCACGAACTCGGCTGTCAAACTATTTGACCTACGACGAGTCCCGCCAACACGATTAAGACTTCGTCGGCAACAGATACAAAATGCACTGTTAATTGCATCCATGGCGTTATACATCCAAATCGTAAGAAATCAGAGTCCAAAGAGCTATGCAGGGTCAGTCACAATACACAAACAATCACAATGTCCAAGTTAATGCCAAGTCGTTACAATTATCCACGAGTTCACAGAGATTGGAAGCATAAAAAGTAACACACAACAGTAAGTGACGCGCTCTTACGGTCAAGTGAGAGAGAGGGGCGCGCCCGCAAACAATAAGCAGGTAAAAGAATCGTGTATTGTGATTGGCCGATCGTTTTGCGCGTAACGGCTGTGCGTAGGTTGCCGGTAGGCGCCGGCCGCACCATCGGCCGTTCGGCCCGTTTATTTACAGCATTTTATTAGACTTATTTTATTAAGAATTTTTTATAAAATACAATAATAACGTCTATTTTAATCAGCAATACAATGCCAAATATCTCCGTTCCGATATGGTTTAGAGAAATGTGTCTATAATAAATTTTTACCGCATTATTCTGTTCTTTCATAATATCAAAATTTAATAACTGGCCGCCCAACTTCAAAACGACGCCAACTTTACCCAAACCCCTTTAATGCATACGCCTATGGGTTTAAGTTGCAATTCCTTTTATCTTATTTTCACGAATGCTCTTTGAGGATTTCACGCCCGCTTCCCAATTTCACGATGCCTATCATTACTATTAACCTTTCGTATGCCGGAAGCGCTCACAATCTTGTATCCCTCGTATGCCGGGAGTTTCGTCAGTAGCGAGCGCGTGCGGAGGGGTTTAGGTTTATATGAAAATGTGGCTATAATTCTCAGGATTACAATAAAGTGGCGTATAATATCAAAAGCTAGTTAACTATTCTACGTTTTATATTATATATCATTGTTGATAAATTGTTTTTTATATTTTTAGAGACCACTGATTACAGCGATCCACACAAACCTGCTCCCATCAAGACAAATAAATGTTTTTCAATGGTTTTGTTGTTTATATTTATTTTATTTTATTTTTCCCACTTAGAGGGATATCAAAACTATCGTCTGATATAGACAAAATACGTAATTTAGTATAAATTTCTCATATGTTTACAATTTGAAAACTGCAGATCAAATACAAATTTTCGCCATTTCCACACTTCGTTCACACAACTTTTCGATACTTCCACCACGTAATTATTCGATCACAGATGTGTGCAAGGACTAGTTTACATAGCTATAGTATCATATTTCATAAATAATACATAAAAACACCAGATTCTATCATAAAATTAGATTTTAGGACGATTATATTGAAGATAACCCTACTTTGCCTTAGTGACGATTACTTTGGATTTTCTAAACTTCTACGCTGTCTATGCCCTACATAAAGGTGTCTGTGCAAAGTACAGAAACCAGGCTTTTACCATAAAATATCATAGATATAAAATAAATACGTACAATTTGTAAAAAAGCGATGTAAAAGTAGTCTCTGAACTATTATTTCTGTGCATGTGTGCGTGAGGTGACATAGCTTTCCTCTGCCTTGGGACGGATCCGTCCTTGCGTAGTGTACCGTCGTCTGCCTAAGGACTGATCCGTCCGACTATATGGGATGTTCACAATTTACAAAAAAAGAGCATTTTTAATTAGGTATTTCGTTTTGTGTGAAATAAAAGTAAAAAAAAAAAAAAAAAAAAATATTAATACTGCACATTTATTGCTTTATAACTGGTTATGGGCCTGTCGGCTCAAATGTTGCAGGAAAACCGTGTCGTAACGCTATTATAAACGAAAACGACTTGTAACGTCGTATTGCGACCGGGTGCTACACAGCAAAAATAAAAAGAACACGAAAATGGCGACATCACTTTCTGCTACAACGGTGAATAAATTAAATGGTGAAAACTGGTCAACGTGGAAATTTGAGACACGAATAATTTTAAATGGCCAGGGATTATATGAAATTGTGTCAGGTGAAAAACTAAAACCAGTATCAAAACCGGAATCACTAGACGAGGTGATCACATGGGTCCGGAACGATGCTAAAGCACAAACCATTATTGTCACCCGTATGGAGCCAGGTCCACAAGCCCATATTCTATCTTGTGAGACCGCATATGATATGTGGACGAAACTGAAGTCTGTTTATGACAAAGAATCCACAGTCAGCATTCATCTTCTACAACAACGTTTCTTTACAATGCAATTCCACGAGGGCACCGTATCCGACTTCTTGTCGAAACTGGAAGATATCCGTGTCAAGCTTAAACAAGCAGGAGAAGCCATTTCAGATAAAATGACTATAACCAAGATCCTCATGTCACTTCCCGAGCAGTACAAATATTTCCGGTCTGCATGGGAGTCTGTCCTGAGTGAAAAGCAAACGTTAGATGAACTGACATCACGACTCCTACTTGAAGAGGAGCGAAATAAAAGTAGCGTTGAACAAGATGTGGCGATCGCACTCGTCACTCATGGAAGTACTACTAGCAAGTGCTTAACATGTGGCAAAGCAGGACATATGAAGAAAGACTGTTTTAAAAACAAAACCTGCGAATTTTGCAAGAAACCAGGTCATATAGCCAAGTACTGCTTCTTCAGGAAAAACAATAAAGCTAAGAAGCAAGTGAGTCCTATTGCTTTAGTGGCAACTGAACTGAATCAAATAGAAGACTTCTGGTATATGGACAGCGGATGTTCACAACATATGTCTCGAAGAAATGATATAATGTGTGACTATCAAGAGCTTCAAGATCATCCAGTACAGATGGGGGACGGGACAACTATAAACGCTATGGGTATTGGCAATGTGAGACTAGAAGCATTTGACGGACAGAAGTGGCAAATAGTTGAGCTGAAACAGGTTCTCTATGTACCGAATCTCAAGGTAAATCTATTTTCTGCTGCTAGTTGCCTAGATAAAGGTCTGCAAATGGTTTCAGATAATAACCTTTGCAAGTTTGTTAAAAACAATGAAATTGTCACTCTAGCCCATCGTGAAGGTCGATTGTTTAAAATGATGTTCAAAATGTCACAACCGTCACAACAAACTATGGCGTTGTCAAACAAGTCTGACAAAGTTGAAGTATGTAACAATAATAAATGTGAAATAATGTTATATCATCAGAAATTTGCCCACCAAAACTTCGTTTATACGAAAAAAATACTCCAATACAACGATGTTAAAATCACATGTACAAAGCAGCACTTTTGCTCAGCTTGTATTGAAGGCAAACATTCGAAAACTCCGGCCTATTCAAGTATCAATAAGACAAGCTTTCGAGGAGAAATTGTACATGCAGATCTATGTGGACCCTTGGAGGAAGAGTCTATTGGAGGTTCGCACTACTTTCTCTTATTAAAAGATGATTTTTCTCGGTTCCGTACTGTTTACTTCATCAAAAATAAGAGCGAAGTTATATCAAACATAAAAATATACCTCGCGCAGAGTGATAATGAGGGTAAATCAGTGAAAACTCTTCGCACGGACGGTGGAGGTGAGTTTCTTAACAAAAATATGAAAGAACTCTTAGAATCAAAAGGAATTAAACATCAAATTTCAATCGCATACACGCCAGTTCAAAATGGTAAAATTGAACGCGAAATGCGCACTGTAATGGAGGCTGCACGCACGATGATGAAAACAAGCCAAGTTAACAAGAACCTGTGGGCGGAAGCTGTAAATACGGCCGTGTATGTCATTAATAGGGCAGGGACGAGTCCTGAACAAGGTAAAACCCCCTATGAACTGTTCTATGGAAAAAAGTTCGATGTTACCCATCTGAAGTACATTTTCGGCACAGAAATGTGGGCTCATGTCCCGAAACAAAAAAGGAAGAAGCTCGATAGCAAGAGTAAGAAAGGGATGTTTGTGGGATATGGTGAGAACACAAAAGGCTACAAAATTTATTATCCAGAAAGCAATACCTTCTCAATTGAAAGAGAAGTGATAGCATCACCTACTATGTTAATGGAGAGCTCTGTGGCAGATAAAGTACAAAATATCTCAGTGTTGCTTGAGCTCACCGACATTGAATCAAATAAACCAATAACAAGCTCGGTAATTGACAGCGTTCAAGAATCTGAAGACGAGTTCGTTGATACTTGTGAAGTAATATCGCCGGAAGAAGTAATAGAAGACCCTAATAATCGCTTAGTTGCTGGTTCTAACACTAGGTCTCTACGGCCTCGAAATACGCTGAGGCCACCTCTCAGTCTACAAGACTATGATACGTCCTACTTTACACTCCTAGATACAGCAGAGCCGACGTCTCTGAAAGAAGCGCAGTCGTCTCCAAATGCCTGTAAATGGGAGGAGGCAATGAAGGCAGAAATGAAAGCTCTTTCTGAAAATGACACTTGGTCATTTGTTGAAAAACCTGATAATAAGATTATGACTATAGACACTAAGTGGGTTTTCAAAATTAAACGAAATAAAGACAATGAAATCGATTTGTATAAAGCTAGATTAGTCGCTAGAGGTTTTATACAGAAAGGGTTAGACTATTGTGATGTATACTCGCCTGTTGTAAAAATAGCTACAGTAAAATCATTATTAGCTTTGTGCAATAAAAACAACTGGCCAGTATACCAACTCGATGTATGTAGCGCTTTCTTAAATGGCATAATTAAGGATGATATTTACGTAGAATTACCTAAAAACTTTGTGGTACTTATTGGAAAGGTATGTAAATTAAATAAGACACTATATGGCCTGAAAAGCGCACCTAGGGCTTGGTATGAGCGTTTCAATGAATTCATGTTAAGCCAACTGTTTTTAAAAACGAAAAGTGACCATTGTGTATATTACTACGTTAATGACAGGAGTAAGGTCTACATATTAGTGTTTGTAGATGACATTTTGTGTACTGGTTCTGGTCCAATGTTGAATAAAATTATAACAAGCATGAAAAATGAATTTAAAATGAAAGATCTGGGACTTGCTAGCTTATATCTTGGAATTCTTATTCAACAAGACTTACAGAATGGTATCACTACTTTGAACCAATCCCAGTATCTAAAAAATGTTTTAAATAAATATAAAATGTCAGATTGTCATAGCGTGACTACTCCTATGGATCCGAAATTTGATTTCTCAACGCTACAGAAAGAAACATCAGAAAGTGTTGAGTTAGAGCATAGATGTAGGCAGCTGATAGGTTGTATAATGTACGCTATGATTGGTACCAGACCTGATTTGTGTGTTAGCATAACTTACTTGTCGCGATTTCAAAACTGTGCAAGTAATGAACTTTGGACTTGCCTAAAACGAATACTGAGGTACATACAGGGTACTATAGATTTAAAATTGATATATAAAAGAAATTCAGGTGAAAAACTATTAACTGCTTATGCTGACGCTAGCTGGGGAGATGATACTCTAGACAGAAAGTCAACGTCGGGTTTTTGTTTACAAATCTATGGCAATTTGGTATCTTGGACCTCAAAAAAACAAACCACAGTTGTTCTTAGTATGTAACAATAATAAATGTGAAATAATGTTATATCATCAGAAATTTGCCCACCAAAACTTCGTTTATACGAAAAAAATACTCCAATACAACGATGTTAAAATCACATGTACAAAGCAGCACTTTTGCTCAGCTTGTATTGAAGGCAAACATTCGAAAACTCCGGCCTATTCAAGTATCAATAAGACAAGCTTTCGAGGAGAAATTGTACATGCAGATCTATGTGGACCCTTGGAGGAAGAGTCTATTGGAGGTTCGCACTACTTTCTCTTATTAAAAGATGATTTTTCTCGGTTCCGTACTGTTTACTTCATCAAAAATAAGAGCGAAGTTATATCAAACATAAAAATATACCTCGCGCAGAGTGATAATGAGGGTAAATCAGTGAAAACTCTTCGCACGGACGGTGGAGGTGAGTTTCTTAACAAAAATATGAAAGAACTCTTACTTGAGTTTCATTTTTGTTACAAAAATGAAACTCAAGTACCTAGGTAAAAATAAAATTTTATTTACAAATTAAAATACACACCTAAAGTATTATTATGCCCAAACAGGTTTTTATTATGTATAGTATCGATAATGCAATCAAATAATTGATCTTACTAAGAAATTTAATTTTTGTTTCTACACAAACTTTCCTTAACAATTTAGAAGTAGGTACTTATTTACATATTATTAAAACTTGGAATCTCTAACTATCTTTTACTACTTTGTGAAGGATATACTTTGTTTATGAATATTTTACTGCAGTGCTATTATCTAATAAACAAATTAGTGCTGCATTTTATGATGAACTCGCTGAACATCACAAAAATATAGTTTTTGAATTTAAAATCGCAAATTTTTACGCGGCTTGCGTTGCATTTTTACCTTTTTTGTAGTAAAATTTTAAAATGTATCGAATTTCTTTATTATACAGTAAGAAAAGTGACAGTATGAAAAACAAATGAAAATCACACACTTTCCTAATTTGAATTTGGAATTATCTTCTTTAAAATTTTAACTTCTAATGATACTAAAACCAGCCTATTTGTATAGTATAGCCAAAGAGATTTTATTACAAGTTCATACATACTATATGCGAAAAGCATTTTTCCCCAACCTAAACATTGGCCTTTAGGATGGACTAGATTAAAAAAAGAAGCGTGAAATAAAATGGTTCAAAATGGTAACTTACGAAAAATAATTAAAAAATATTTAAACTAAAAAACTACAAAACATCAAGGGTGTGATAATCTCTCCAACATTGGCCAATGCAGAGAAAAACTTTGCACTCACAGCACATGACATTTGTCTTCGTTTCTATTTTGAAAACCGCACATCTCACGCAGCGCCCTCTCTTGTAACGGTCTTGCTTGGCTGTTCTATCTCCAGAAACCACACTGTGGTCGGGAAAATGGTTTAAATCCCTGTTTAGCCGAGCACAGGAGTTATCTGACCTGTACCTTATTGGGACGTCTTCTCCGAACTGCTGGGCCAGTTCTTCTGCCAGTTTGTACCTGAATTCTCTGTGAGTGAGTTTTTTCTGTTGGCCAATGTTGCAGGTATAAATAATGTAACTATTTAGTATTGTGATATTTAGCATGCGCCGGAAAACTTTGATATACCATTTTATTCCACGCTTCCTCTCTATCAAATACATAGATAATTTCTGATCTTTTAAATCTACTCCACCCATAAACCTGTTATATTCATCGACTACTGCCGGTTTCGTTATATTTTCTCCTGCTCTTCGACCCTCCACAACATCCTCTTTGTGGTAAGTCGACAATGTGGTGACTAACCTGACATCTTTCCAAGAAGTTACAGCCACGTCACCACAGTGTCGACTTATCATTGTGCCGCGAGGTACTCTTTTTTCATTTAATACTTTTATTTCGTGGGGGGTGCCTATTCGACGTCGGTTCAATGTACCGACGACATCTGTATGTCGCGATTTTAAAAATCTAGTTAATGCAACCGAATTGTAAAAATTGTCCATAAACAAAGTATATCCTTTACCAAGATATTCTCTGAAGAGATTCAGGACAATTTTTGATGTCGAATTTGTGAATCCTAACACTGACGGCCCGGGTGCGGAATCTTTGCCCGTATAAATTATCATATTTAATACGTAGCCACTTACCGCCTCACAAAGTTCATAACTTTTTATTCCGAATCGCGCTGCTTTGGTCCGGATGCTTTGGATCCAGCTCAAATGTCCTTTCCAGAGCAGCAGCGATTCATCTATTGAAACTTCTCTGCGAGGCGAGTAAGCAGCTTTAAATTTTAGGTTTAGGTAGTCAATTATAGGTTTTATTTTAGCCAGCTTCTTTTCAGAGCCGTGTCCGCTGATATCCCTATTGTCGGTAAAATGTAAAAAACGCATTAAAAGCAGAAATCTGTTTCGCGACATCAGCTTCCGAAAACTTGGTATGCCTATAACGCCCGTGCTCCAGTACTCGTCCACACGACCACGGACGCACATCGCCATAATAACCATTACTGATATCAGCCTGTATAGCTCAGAAACCGACGTCTCCACCCAGTCGTGTAATCGAGAGTGTGGGTGGATGCCTGCTTCATGCTCGTGAGCCGCCGCTATTGTTTCCCAAGCATATTTGTTGGTTTCGCCTACTATTAACTCCATAAGAGGCTGATCCCACAATTGAGTGAACAAGCCTGCTGGACTTGTTCCCTCAATTTTAGGACCAGGTTGTTCCCGAAAGTCCCCCCGCACTCCGCTAAAAGTTGCAAAATCCGCTGACCACGAAAAGTTATCATCGGGGCCTGTGCCTTCTTCCTCGGATTCTTGCTGTTCATCTTGTAGAAGATTACGCAGCTCTTCTAAAGTGAGTTCTTCATCGTCAGCTTCACTGCCCGAATCCACAGTGAGGTCTTCGGCTAAAGCACCGAGAAGATGTTCGTCCTAAATAACACGCCACATCTTAATCCCAAGTACACAATACAAATGCATAAGAGCCAATAAAGTAAAACTCTAAGTATGCTATGGGCGCTGAAATAACAAACATGACGTCTACGTCAATGCAATGACAAGCTTTATACCTTCCTCCTGTTCTTAGAAAGCTTCACGTTAGTTAGCCAAAGAAAAATAAATTCATGGACAAAGTTAAGTCTCTTGTATTAGTAAACAAGCCTTTATGTTATTCTGAGGATAATAAAAATAAGCAAAAATCCACGAGCACAACGAGTTATTTTAGTGTTTAGAATGTTGAAATGTTTAGTACTGTAAACCCCAAAAAGCATCACACCAAAAAGTTTTGTGCAAATATACTATCAAACAATATTGCAAAACATCAGAGAAAATAAAGCCATAACACACTCCACCAATGTTTTCTTGCGAATAATTTTTGAAACTTACACAACATTACTGATGTATATATTGCCACTTTATTGAGTTTTCATTATCCTGGTAAAAGTAAATTATTGTATTAACTTTAGATAAACCTGGGAAGACGACGTACTTTGCATCAGCTGGATAAAACGGCATCATAAATCATTCGAGTACCCATCTCATACTTTTGACGTCCGCTTTAGCCGATGGCGCCTTCAAATAATTTGAAAGACAAACATGGATATACTTACATCGGCGTTTATTTCTTCTTCAAATGGAAAAAGATTTCGGGGGGCGAGATGTTGCTCACTATCTATGACTTCAATATCTTCAGAAGCATCTATATGGCGGGAACGCCAAGGCTGTGAGAAGAGACAATGTAAGTTGGATAAAACGTAAATATTTGGTGACAAATCTTATAGAATTTACTTGTAGTTTACGTACCCGGAGAGTCCCTGATGCAGTACGTTCAATCAGTACGTTGTCTTCTGCAACTACTCTTAGCGATCCTTGAGGTGTTCTTTGAACACTTATCCCCACAACTAATCCAGTAGTTGAAGGCGTGGCAGGTGGCGTGCTAGAGGGCAAATCCATGAGTAGGCTGTAAATATGTCATAAACGTTCAATTGTGTGACCACTTTCAGACTTCATCATCAAACCCTGCTGACCGCCCTTTGTTCTTCCTAATTTGATTCATTAGTTAGATGTTCCGAGCAGTAAAAATTTAAAAAAAATGTGTTTTTATATAAATTAATCAATAAAAAATAAATTAAAGTTAGGTTACTTATTATTTTTACTTTAAAAAGTCGAAATTAAACACATGTTTTCTGTTCCCATAATAAAAAAGAAAACAACTATAAATAAATAAAACACATTGATTTTTTTTAATACAGTTGAAATACCTATTGAGAATTTTTTTATTCTTAATATTTCGACGGTCAATAAAGAGCTACTTAGACGTATCAAAATAGATAATAAACAAATAATCAACTGTGCTTCTACAATTTTAGCAACCAATTAATTTTATTACTGAATTATTGAATAGGACGGATACGTCACTAGGCATACGAGAGTAATTGTAAAAAATACAACACGCTGTGTATCAGCTTGGCCGACGTCGTGTATGTACACTAGTAGACGCCATTTTGATTTGTATATGTGTGCGTGTGTTTTGAATGAGACTTGGTAAAATTGAATTTTACTAAAATTCCTGGAATATATTGTATAAAAAATGATAACATTTGTATTCTCAATAAAATTTTCTTTTATGTGAAATAAATTACTAATTGTAAATAGTGCAGAACTGACTAGGAAACGCTGAACATGGATACTCGCATAACGGTTACACCTAGTCCAATTTTTGATCGAATAAAACAGGCAAACTAGACTAATCTTATTTGATTTATTTATTCTTACACCTTCTAAAGTGAGTAAACAACTTAGAAACATAACATTTACTTACCTTTATTTTGTTTTTTAACACTATAATAAGCAGCACTACAATCACATTCGTCGGTTACGAGCAAAGTTTTAGAATGCTTACCAACATTCAAATATTGTATTTTTTTTAACGGATGATTATTGTTAAGGTTCATTCATTCGTTCAGAATCATTTGCAAGGGATTTCGAACACTATTTCATAGACGATAAATAAGAAAATTGCGAAAAATTTGTTGAAGACGTTTACGGACGGATCTGTCCCTAGGCACAGGAGTAGGGTTTGGACGTATTCGTCACTAGACATACGAGAGGTTAATGCCTATCATGTGTCTATAAACGCAGTGTATTATTTGTAAAATGAACGCGCGTGCTATTTCACGCATTTGCACGTGGCCTGTCATTTGAATTTGTTTGGGGAGTGCCTTTGAGCGTGCCTTGAATTTTTAGCGCTGATTGTGCCTTCGTTACTAACGAGCTATTATAAAATTTACTTGCTGACAGTTTCAGCGTCAGCAACGTTGAAAGCGCATCATATGCGTGAGTAAGGTTCGATTGACCAACATAACATGCTGCGCCTGGTGCCGACTCTTGCTGATACAGCGGCCGGCGTCAGGGCAGTCTAGTCGTGCTCAGGGGTGAGCAACCAACGGGGCTCCGGCTGACCGCGCGCTGCATCGATCCAGAAGTATTTGGTTAGATCTGCACATTTTATTTGCTTAGTTCGTTGTTGGTAATTTTTTCTATTCTATTCTACTACAATGGCTACAGCTAGTGATAGTGACAATTCTATTGATAAAAAAGATGTTCCCCGCCTTATTCGGCAACGCGTTTCTATAAAAGGGCGTCTAACGAAAATGAAGGAACATATTGAATCTATGTATTCAACGGAATCCTTTCAGTTAAGTGCTATTCAAACGAATGAGTTAACTATTCGATTAGAGAAATGTCAAACATTATTTTCCTCATTTGACAATATTCAATCTAAAATAGAAAATTATTGTGATGATTTAGATCATCAGCACAGCGAAAGAGATTTAATTGAAAACAATTTTATATCATTAATTTCTAAAATTCAACATTTAATATCTTCTAACCAAAAACAAGATGTTGATAATTTTAGTGAAGCTAAAAGTAATGTCTCAGCTTGTCATCGTGACAATATAAAATTGCCAACAATTAAACTCCCACTATTTGATGGTGACTATACCAAGTGGCTCGAGTTTAGAGACACCTTTGACTCTTTGATCAATTCCAACGATGCTATTCCAGCTATAAGCAAATTTCACTATTTAAGATCATCGTTGGAGAGCAGTGCTCTTGTTGTTATTAAGTCAATTGAATTTACATCCAAAAATTACTCAATAGCTTGGGACTTGTTATGCAAGAGATATAATAATAGAAATATTTTAATTAACAACCATTTGAAGGCATTATTTTCATTGGAGACATTGAATAAAGAGTCATATAAAGCTCTGCGATTTGTTATTGATGTTGTGACAAAGAATTTGAGATCTTTGGACACATTAGGATTACCCACCGATAAGTGGGACGCCTTGGTTATATTTTTGGTTTCTTCAAAACTGGATCCGGTTACTAATTGTAAGTGGGAAGAGCATAAGGGAAACCTTTCTAGCTTGCCTTCATTGGAAGAGTTTTTTCAGTTCTTGAGAAATAGGGCTAGTATTCTAGAAACTACTCAAAGTAGTAATAATGATAACTCTTTCTATAGTCAAAGGAGAGGTGCACATAGGGGCAACTCATCTAAGTCCTTTAAGGTATCATTTGGAGATGCTAATAATTCTTTTAATACAACCACTACTGATGGGCATTCTTGTGCTATATGTGATCAAAAACATTTTGTCTATAAATGCCCTAAATTCAAACAAATGTCTATAAAAAATAGGCAAGAGGAGGTAAATCGATTAAGGTTGTGCTCTGTGTGTCTAAGGAAGGGACATGGTTCTTTTAAATGTCGTCTTAAAGGTTCTTGTCGCATCGTTTAGGCGCGATTGGTCCAATTCGCGATTGGTCCAATCGTCAAAAAATTACAAATTCGCGATTAGTCCAATTCGCGATTGGTCCAATTCGCGATTGGTCCAATTCGCGATTGGTCCAATTCGCTATTGGTCCAATTCGCGATTGGTCCAATTCGCAATTGGTCCAACAAAATAAAACAAAGGAGATCATTTATTTGTATGGTTTTTAATTATTGTACATTAATAAACATTCATACAACAAAATCAACTAAGTAACTATATAAAAAAAATCAACTTTTACTACTGTAGAAAATAACAAAGTCATATTTTCAGTTTTACTTATTTCAATAATAATCACATTACATACATTACATACATTGTACATTAATAAACATTCATACAACAAAATCAACTAAGTAACTATATAAAAAAAAATCAACTTTTACTACTGTAGAAAATAACAAAGTCATATTTTTCAGTTTTAAAATATAAATAACATTCAAACATTTGTTCCTATAATTTTTAAATAACGATATTATACGCAATGCCAATAAGTTTACTGTGGGTCTTGCATAATGCACATTCGTAACTAGCTTAGTAAACGTCTAGAAAATTGGGTCACTAATGATGCCCGTTTGGCATGGTCTATTGCAATAACAAAACGCAAAATAAATATCCGAAGAAGTGAGGGTAGTTAGTAAAAAAATATCATTTGTCTCAATATATGCCTTGATTTGTGTGTGGTGATATTAGCATTAGTCGGTTTAATATTGTGATTACTGTCTTTGAGATATACAAATGGAAATTTAAAATGGAGGAAACAAGTGAGCAATTTGAATTTTTAAAAAATGAGCGAGATAACGACACATTGATTTACAATGGACACCGATACAACCTGAATATAAAGAATAAAAATGGAAGTTCGCTGTGGAGATGTCATAAAAGAACATTATGTAGTGCTTCTGTTACAATTGATGTAACAAGGAAAACTATTTTGAGGAAATCTAAAGCAACGCACACATGTGAATCATCGGATCGTACTTCGAATGAACAAGTGAGATTATTTACATCATTAAAACAAGCTGTATGCAATGATTTAGGTCCGGTGCAAAATATTTTCGAAGAGAAAACTCAGCATCTAAATCCTAAAGAAGTCCCCAAATTTAAGTCGGTAAAAGATAAACTGTACAGAAGTCGAAAGAAATATTTAAAAACCGATTTATTAAATTATGACAGCACAAAAGAATTGAAATTACCAAAAGCATTTACAAAAAATTTTTTGTTAATTGAAGATAGTGGTGAGGCCGAGGAAAAAATTTTTATATTTGGGACTAGACTAAGCAAAAATATTGCTAAAAATCATGAAAGTTATTTTGCGGATGGTACATTTAAGTCAGTACCAAAACCGTTTTATCAACTTTATACGGTTCATTTGGATTTGAACTCCACCAAAACAAAGACCAACATTGTACCTGTTTTTTATATACTGTTACCCAATAAAAAAGAACGAACTTACCTGCGCGTTTTCACATTATTAAAGGAAAAATTAGGCATCAATGTCAAAACTTTTAAATGCGACTACGAAAAAGCGCAAATGAACGCCGTTACTGAAGTGTTCCCTCAAGCAAAAGTAAGTGGATGCTACCATCACTTCAATGACGCTATTTGGAGGTATTCAAAGAAGATAAAGTTAAATAGAAGTAAAGAGGGTCGTAATGTAACTCGAAAGGCCTCAATAATTCCATTATTTCCAGCTAGTCACATTTCAGAAGCGTGGAGGTATGTACTAGAAAGTGCTCCAGACGGCGAAAAGATTAACAAATTTCGTAAGTACTTCGAAAAGGAATGGTACCCACAACTATCGCCTACCATACTAAGTTGCGCGCATCAGCGCCACAGAACAACTAACGCTTTGGAGGGCTGGCATTCTCGGTTAAATCGGCGCATTCCTAAGAAACCTAATTTATTTCTGTTTCTTCATAAACTGCGAAGAGAGAGCATGTATCAGGATGCTCGAATAACACAAAGTTTGTTTAAAAATACAAGCAGTAAAAGGAGAGAACGCGACATTTTATTTGACAAAAAATATGAACAGTTACTAAACCAATATGAAAATGGAACATTGACAACAAAAAAATTTTTCAACAAAATTATATACTTACGATTGTCGTTATTTAAAAATTAGTGGAACGAATGATAATATTTTTTTATTATATTTATATTTCTTTCCAAATCTGATTATTATAGAATAATAGTTGATTTGTTGTACGAATGTACCAATAATTTTTTTGTTTTTTGGTTAAATATGAAAATAGTTGTTAATAGCTTCAAGATATTTACAATAATACTCTGCGTACCCCTCCGGGAGAAAGGCGTGACAGTATGTATGTATGTAATGTGATTATTATTGAAATAAGTAAAACTGAAAATATGACTTTGTTATTTTCTACAGTAGTAAAAGTTGATTTTTTTTATATAGTTACTTAGTTGATTTTGTTGTATGAATGTTTATTAATGTACAATAATTAAAAACCATACAAATAAATGATCTCCTTTGTTTTATTTTGTTGGACCAATTGCGAATTGGACCAATCGCGAATTGGACCAATAGCGAATTGGACCAATCGCGAATTGGACCAATCGCGAATTGGACCAATCGCGAGTTGGACTAATCGCGAATTTGTAATTTTTTGACGATTGGACCAATCGCGAATTGGACCAATCGCGCCTAAACGTTGTCGCATATGTAATTTTAAGCACAATACTTTACTACATTTAGATAAACAAAACCCTGGTACAATTGATGTAGAAAATCTACCAGTACCTTCTTTACCTATCTCGCTCTCAGTAGCGTCTGAAGGTCAAGTACTTTTGTGCACAGCTAGTGTTGAGATTGTTACTAACAATAGAGTTTATAAGGCGAGAGCCTTACTTGATACTGGTAGTCAGTCTTCATTTGTGACTGAAAACTTAAAACAAAAAATAGATTTGCCTAGTAAAGACATAAATCCTATTAGTGTGTCAGGTATTAATAACGTAGCTTTCGATATAAAGGAACGTTGTAATTTAAATATTAAGTCTTGTTTAAGTTCATTTAATATTAATGTGAAATGCCTAGTTGTTCCAAGAATAACTAGCTCATTGCCATCTAAATATTTTAATATCAAATCTCTAAATTTGCCTAACAATATTGAACTGGCAGATCCTCATTTTAATAGTCCCTCCAATATTGATATTCTTTTAGGAGCTGACGTCTTTTGGGATATTGTAGGTTCAAGGCAAATTAGGTTAGGAAAATGTAAACCTATCTTGCAGCATTCCTATTTGGGATGGCTTATTTCTGGCCCCATAGGTCATGTACAGTTAGAAAATAAACAAAATATTAATTGTAATTTTAGTAAAGAAGTTCACGAGAAATTAAAATTATTTTGGGAAATAGATGAATTCCATGATGATAAAGTTTCAAAAGGGGGTGAAGAAAATTTATGTGAAACACATTTCATTAATAATGTTCAAAGATTACCTAATGGTAGATTTTCTGTTAAGATTCCTTTCAAGGAAGAGCCCGAGAAGACACTCGGTGACTCATTTGTGCAAGCGAAGATGCGATTTTTTAATTTAGAAAAAAGATTACATAAGTTACCTATAGTTAAAGATCAGTATAAGAATTTTATTAAAGAATATCATGATTTAGGTCATTTGACTGAAGTACCGAAACCTAGTTTTGGTTATTATTTACCGCATCACGCTGTTATTAGGGAAAAGAGCGAAACTACTAAATTAAGAGTAGTTTTCGATGCATCTACAAAAACAACTACCGGTAAATCTCTTAATGATATTCAATTAATTGGACCTGTTGTTCAAGACGATTTGTTGTCGATTTTAATGCGTTTTCGTTGTCATAGATTTGTGTTAATTGCAGACATACAAAAACATTATAGGCAGATTGAGATTGATCCGTCCCAACGCCACCTACAAATGATTGTTTGGAGGGACGACGAATTTCAAGCATTAAAGGTCTTGCAGCTAAATACGGTAACTTACGGTACCGCCTCTGCGCCTTTCCTAAGTACTAGGTGTCTTCTACAATTATCCCAAGAGTGTTCAGATCCGACTATAGCTTCTATTATTCAGCACGATATATACGTTGATAATTTAGCGACTGGATCGTCTACAGAGGAAGGCATTAAGTACATTTTTGATAATGTTACTACTGTTTTGAAATCTGGCTGTTTCCCTTTACATAAAATATTAACAAACGCCAATAATATTGATCAGTGTGACGAAGCGAGTGATACACCTTTACTCAATAAGGAATGTAGTGTTTTAGGGTTAAGTTGGTCTCCCAAGTTAGATACATTACATTTTGAAATAGATATTAATACTGATTCTCAAATTACAAAGAGAAATATATTATGTATGACGTGTAAAATATTTGATCCGTTGGGTCTAATAAGTCCTTGTGTTATAAAGGCCAAAATTATTCTACAGAAGTTATGGACTCTAAAATTGGGCTGGGATGATCCAGTGCCGCCTAACTTATCCAAACAGTGGTCAAGTATTGCAAGCAATTTAAATTTATTATCTCAATTGCAAGTAAGGTGAACCGAGGCAAGTGTGACGAAAAATTTATTGACGCCGTAGTTTTCATGGAAGAAACACTACTTTTTGTTAGTAAACACCAGTAGGTTTATTTGTAAACCTGTATTATTTAACGGTAGTTTGATTGATCAGGCAAATTAACACCTTTTTCATTATCTTGAGTTAAAAAAATAATTTTACCTCATGAAGATCGGTAACTGTTACACTTGCCCCTATCTGGGGTAAGTGTGACAGTCTCGAATATCGTCGCAATTATCTGTTGTTATTTGCAGTTCCTACCAATATATAACAAGATGTGTGTGAGTATCATTGTAATTTATGCTCTATTTAAACGCATTATGGTTGGTTCTTGCGTAACGATAAATTTTCAACTAAATGGGGCAAGTGTGACATTATTATGTCAAAATAGTGATGCCATTAATTTTATCGATTGTCACACTTACCCCATGTCATTATTTAATCGACAGTCTAAGTACTAAATAAAGAAATTAAATATGGTAAGTATTGAAAATAGGTACGTTTATTAGAAAAAAATCTTAATTAATAACATTGTTAACTTACGTAATAATTTTCAGTCTTTATGTAAGTAATGGCACTCTCAAATAAACTTTAAAGACTAACGGCTTTATTAATAATACACTATTCTTTCAAATCCTCTATAAAGCTATTTTAAAATTACAGCTCCAAAAGGAACTGTGATTTTATGAAAGGTTTGTAGAGGGTTTTGAGAAATCGCTTTGTTACAAATAAGACCATAAACATAAAGAGCTCTAAAAATAAGTGTTGTCGTTGTCGTTTCCTAAAACTAACTTGCAGGGGTTCTCGGATATTTGGAAAAGCTCAATTTGTTTTACTATTTGTGTCATGGGAACTAAATCAGTATCTGCAATCTTTGGCATCGAAAATATTAGATTCTTTTTACTGTCTCTTGTATGTTTATAGTAAGTTACTTTGTATCGGTCATTTTTTTCCACTTTTTGTATGACACCAACGTAATACTTCCAGTTTTTCTTTTCGTAGTATCGCACTAAAACGGTATCATTTTTTTCCACAATACAATTTTCCAGATCATTATCATCATATTTTTGAACTTCTACTCCCTCTGTATCTGTTTTGATAACACCTATTTCACTGGCATCTGCTGTTATCTGATATTTCGCTTTTTGTTTACCACAAACATGATTTTCTTCTGAAATATCAACAGTTTTTTTCAGTGTTGCTTGCAGCCTCAGTTTTGGTTCTGAGTGGATTTGTGCGTGTACCGTAGAAGTTGTCGTTGACTTTTCCTGTTTAATTCTGCATTCTTTATTGCCAACTTGTATTATTTTATAGGTCTGTTCTCTTTCAGAGTCACTGTCTACTTCTGTAACTTTCTGAAGTTTTTCTTTATTTTCAAGTTGTGTAGTTAGATGCTCTCCGTCACCTCCAGAGTCAATATCAGAATAAATATCATCTAAATCGGAGTCTGAATGCGTGCTCATCATTTCTGATTCACTAGTTGTTTCTGATTCCGATATTGCACATTTCCTTTTTTTAGGCAGCTGCTGTTTCTTGTTTGGTTTAATTAATTTTGTTCGCTTTAGAGGAATATTTCTATTCTTTTTGTTAATTATTTTTAGTTTTTTATTTGATGATTCTTCTTTTTCTTTCTTCTTTTTTTCGATATAGTCTTTGTTTGTGATAACTTCGGCACCAATACCCAAACGCTTTCTCTTTATTTTCGGCTCTTCTTTTCCTCTTGAAATTGTCTCCAACAATAAACTTTCAAATGTAGCACTCATTACATTTTCTTTGTTTCCAGAATAATTCACAAGTTTATTGCTTAATATTTTCAGAGAAACACTATTATTGCATCCTTTTTTTGGTATGAGCATGTATGGCTTTGATTTTTGCACTGTGTCGCCTTGTTTTTCTAATATAATTTTTTTGGCTTGTAAGTCCTGGTCATCTGGTTGTTGGTTTTTTTGTGATGACTGTTCGGCTTGTGAGTCCTGTTCTTCTGGTAGTTTGGCTTTCGGTAATGTCATTTTTGTTTCTGGCTCCTCTTTTTGTGGTTGTTGGGTTACCTGTGACGTTTTTTCGGCTTTTGATTCCTGGTTTTGTTGTTTTTCAGCTATTGCCTCCCGTTCTTGTAGGGGTTGCATTACTATATGAACTGTATCATTTTCCTGTGTTTTGTTATTTTTTTCTGCCAAGTATTTTTTCCATCGCAATAATGCTGAAGGATCCAATTTATCATCACCAATTTGGTTACGATCTAAGGGATATATCCCAGTTTTCTTGAAACCGTTTCTCAAAATTGCCGGATCGAGATCTTCCCAAATTTCGACCAGAATTTGAGTAAACTCTTTTTTCTGTATTTTTTTTCCGATATTGAGTCGTTGCCACTTAATCAGTCGTTGATCCCAGCGATCTTTCATTGACTTCATTGTGCTCACATCCAATGGTTGTAAAATGTGGGATGTATGTGCTGGCAGTTTTAGAAGCGTTATGTTGTTCTCGGAAGCCTTTTGAATGACATTTAAGTCAAGGTGAGTTGAATGGCCATCGAACACTACAAGTTGTGGTTTGTTTGTCTTGCATATTTCAGGGATCAACACATTCGAAAAATAACTTTCGAAAACAGATGCTTCCATCCATCCCTTTGAAGTGGCGGCATATGCCACTGCACTAATTGAATCGTCCTCAGGTAGCCATGAATTCCACAGGTAAGTTCCCTTGAAAATTATCAAAGGTGGAAGTTTTTGACCCAGACTATTGGAAGCGAACAACACAGTTGTGTTGTCGCGTCCGGGTGAGCTGATGGTTCGAGTAGCTTGAAAACCTCTCAGTCCAACTATCTTAGATTTTCCAGGGTCTTGGCAAAAACTTGTTTCATCCATGTTCCAAATTTGAGCACCACTTAATTTCTGCTTTTCAACAATAACCTCAAGTAAATCGTAGAACTCGTTCACCAGAAACGGGTCGGCTGCTTTCTTTCTCGCAATTTCCACGCCTTGAGGTTTTTTTATGGATAGTTTGTTTCTTTGTTTGAAGCCCCTCATCCATTCTTCACCAGGGATTCCGTCTTTAAAAGGGGAATCTTAAGTTTTTAAGTAATACTAGAGAATGAATCGCTCCAATTCGTCACTTTTATAAGTAATGTAATAAAACAAATATAAAAAGTATTATTCAAAACAAAGGCTTTTGTGAAGATTAATGAAAATAAACTATGAAAAGACCAAACGTAATGCAAAATATTTATTATAATTCAAAAGTTATACAGCATAAATGATCCTAATCGTCAATATTGGACCATCGTACACTATCAACATCTGTTATTGTATCCAAAATAAAAAGAAATTAACAATATTTACTATTACGGTAATATCACATATTACAATAAAGTATTATAAAATCAAAAACAGCCTTCTAACATTAAATATGTTTTCATTAAATCTAAATAATCAGACAAACATAACTGGACGGTAACGCTCGTGGAACGTAGCGTGTCTATTAGGAAGTAATAAGGCTGAGTACATATTACAAAGTTTAACAATAATTGTTTTTAATCAAAATGAAAAATGTACCCATCAATACACGAACTCAAAACATTTAAAAAAAATTAAGCTGTATTTGGTTCAAAATATAAAAGAAAATACTTTATAATAACTAGACAAATTACTCAAAAACATTTTTTTAAATCTACGTAATAAGTAAGTAATTAAAATATATGTAACAAAATGAGAAATGTCATCAAAATGTTAAATGTCAAAATAAATCAAAACTAGTCACCGAAACATTTTAAACAAATATAATCAAAATGTTGGTCTCCCGAACTACATGCCAAACAATTCAATTCTTTACAAACCATGCACTTAGCCATAGGAGTATGTATAGGAAATTTCTTCTTGCACCTATTACAATCTATATGTCGTTTAACAACTGTTCTGATAGCTTTATTTTCGTTTCGTGAAGCGTGTTTTGTTTTTTTTACAATCGTAGAAGGTTTTACAAATAATCTATGTTTATCGAGACAGCTCACATTTTGGTCAGATTCAGATAATATGGTTTCTGATGGTATTTCAAGACCTAAATCGTTAATATTACAACACATATTTTTTGATGTACTCGGTAACATACATTGAAGATCAGAATTTATAGAATCACTATTTATATCACTTTCGAAAGGCTGTAAAACAAAGTCGTCCAGAGGGAATAACATAGAAGGAGTATCATCAATATAGTCCATAATTTCTTCTGTAATTGAATTACTTATTGGTTCTTGTTCAATTACAATCAAGGAGCAATCTGAGGCATCATGAAAATATTCTTTACCGTTTGTTTCTCCATCGTTTTCACATTCGTCCTTTTTCATTTCATTTTCTCTGTTATCTAGATCTCTATCGTGGAACAATATTTCTGTAGCTTCCTCATCTACTTTTCCTTCATTACTATCACATTTTCTATTGGTCTCATTTTTTGTTTTATTTTGATCGTTCAACAGAGTGTGAATTTTAGGAGAATAACAGCTGCACAAGCCTTTCAATTGGCCACAAAAACAACTTATTTGCCTATATTGTATTTGATTTTGCTGCCGAGATATAATTTGATGTAGTTGTAGTGTCCCAGGAACTGGTGAAACTTTATCTGGGATCAGCTTGGTCATGTTTTCAATATCATTGTTAGTTACATAAAAACTTTTCACCGATTTCATACTTTTTTGAATAATATTATGCGCTTCTAGCCCGTTTGTAACGTCTAGCCCAAAAGCTACTTTTTTATCTAATTGCCTTTTTACTGCGCCTCCTATGCCATCCGCAACGCTTTTTCCGTGCCCGGATTCGGAAAATGACCAAGTTGTGTAAAATAGATTTAATTTTTGTGTGAACAGATTAAGCAAATAAAAATTCTTTTTTTGGCGGTATTGGCTGCTAGGTCCATCGGAAAAAAAGTGAATAATACGAAAATCTGTTAGCTCTTTACAAAATTTTATGATAAGCAGTAAATGCGCCCAGATGGCTTGAGGTTCATGACAGTTATTATCAGAAATTGTAACAAATGATTGAGCTTTATCTTCAAAGTAAATGACTCCAGTATGTAGGGTTATTGAATTTTTAGATGCCCCAAAGTGAACAGCCTGGACCTCTTCTGCAAATTTACAACCGTAATTTTCGGAAAAGTCGCATAATATAACGATTTCGTCATGTTTAATAGTATTGATGCATGTGCGATATTGTTGTTGCTGATGTTTCCATATGAAAACATGGGTTTTAAACAACCTTAGTGCGTCTTCGAATTCAATTATTAATTGCTTTACAGTTCCACTGGTTTGTTGCTTTGTTGTTTTCTTTGTAATATATTTTTTGCCAGATTTTTCATACTCACTGTTTACTCTGATCCATTTAAACCATGATATCCCACAATCTATTTTATCTTGATCATATTCAATAGCAGCAATTTTGCATTTATCACATTTGTTAAACATACATTCATTTGACTTTGTATCACAAGCAATGGTCTTTAATACTTCATCTATATTCTTTTGAGAAATAACACCTTTTGATTTTAAAGCAAGAAACAAAAAGTTCATGTTACTATGCTTCATACACATGCATGTATCCCTACTATTTGCTGAAGGCGATATAATATAAAATGGCTTATACCTGAAAAAAGTGGTGAAACTGTATTTCCCTCCTTCATTTTTATATACGGTATATAAATTAAACAGCGTGTCTACTGTGTATCTAATTTGGCATCTCGTTTTTTCTTTGGTCCTGAATTCTCGTTTTCCGGAGGTGCATCTGCTAACATCTTCTCTATTAAAGAATTTTTCAATTTCTTCTCTCGATTTCTTGTTTTCTAGATTTTCCTTCATAGTTACTCTTATGGGACCTTTTAGACCTAAAACTTTTCTATTAGCGGTTGAGCTTCCTTGATTCATTGCAACTTGTTTTAGTAATCTCTTTTCAGAGTATTTGTTGCAGTTTTTGTATGTATTACGTAGTGAAATTTCCATACATTCGTTGCGGACTTTGACTTTATCATATTCGGTTTTTAACATTTCAATTTCTGTATCGTGCTTTTGCTGAAGTCGATAAAATCTTTTTCTTAAACTATCTAGTCTTAGTTTCAACATCTTTATATTATTTAAAGCTTTCTTGTAATTTTTACACACCTTTGAGTGTTTAATTTTTAATGAGTGTCCCTCTGTATTTTTATTTTTTGGCATTTCTTTGGGTGTAGTCTTTGGTTTAGTCTTCTTATTTTCTTTTTGCTTACGTTTTTGCTCTCTCCATATTTTTCGTTGCTTCAGTTTTTCTTCTTCGGATAGTTCTGTTACTCTTTTCTGCCTTCTCTTCAGTCTCTTCAGTTGCTTTTGTCTCTGGACTTCATATTTTTCGGGATTTTCTTTAAGCTTTTCTCTATATCTTTTTGCACGTTCTGCAGCCGTAAGAGCCATGGTAATAAAATGTACACTGTATATAGTAATTAACTTCTATTAACAATACGGACATTCGTCGTCGGGATAGTGGTCATATACAGTACAATGGAAACAGCCTTGACACCAGAAGTAATTCACATGTAACAAAGCAGGTATGTTCCAATTGTATATTATAAAGTGGGATGGGCAGGTGGAATTTGGTATGTAATCACAATTAATACAACTTCTTGAGAGCACAAAATGGGTTACTATCCACGGCCACTGTTGTTGATGTGAGTCGAAATCGTTTCTTGTCAAAAAACGGTCGAGATCTACAAAGTCGGGCATCTCTACATGACTTGTAATGACGAATTCCGATATTTTTTCTGAAAAAAGAAACTTATTTAAGTTGGTTTTGGTGCATTACAACATTACCTACCATTTTACTGTTCAAGCTGATAATATTTTATTGTTGTATATTTTATTAAGAGAGTAGAAGTTGTTGTAGTAAAGTCATATCCGTAATTTGTTTCAATGATATAATTTGATTCAAGAATTAATACTTTAAAAACACAATATATTTATAAGTACATTAAATAAAAAACATAAATCATTAATTTAATAATTAATCAATCAGTCTAATATAAAATAATTTTTAATATAATATTAGCTGTGCCCGCGACTTCGTTCGCGCTCTCCGCTCCCGCTACCGTTCCCGCTCCAGCTCCACTCCTCTCCCGCTCCCACTCACGCTCACGCTCCCGTTCTCCCTACCACTCACACTCTCACTCTCACTCCCACTCCCGATCCCGATGCCGATCCCGATCCCCGTCCCGTTCTCGTTCTCGGAAAAGAGAGATATACGAAAATTGAACATATGGTACAAGTCTGTAAAATCGGATATATAAATTTTGACCGAATAATTTTGACGGGATAACTTTGTCCGGATATCCGGCTTTTTGCTCGGACTGTCCGGATATATAATAGTTTCAAGTTACAACCGCAATACACACCATCTGATTGAAACCAATTGAAAAGAAACGAAAAAACGCAATATCCGAATATCCGGACTAAATATCCGGATAAAATGTAGCCTATATGTTAGGTTTCAAGCTATCCTTATGCCAAATGGCATGGGACATTCGCTAAACCGGAGTAGGCACCCGTGGCGTCTTACTGCCTAAACCCTCTGAGAGGAGGCCCTTGCCCTACAGTGGGACATATTAATGGGCTAACTTTACTTTCTTTATGCCAAATTTCATCAAAATCGGTCGAGCGGTTTCAGAGATTAGCGCGAATCAACGCACAGACAAACAGACAAATGTGATAAATATTGCTTCGGGTTCTGTTACGTTAGTAGACATAACTTTTTTTGAATCCCTTTCATAAACAGACATCGATAGGTTACAGTTTTATTATATGTATACATTAAACTAAAATGAAATATTATTAATTACATTATTTGTAGTTTTGCATCTTTTAAAACTTTACCTATATACATCCAGCCTTAGAATTCCTTTTCGTCACGAAAAAAGTTCCGCTTGTACGTCACGTGACGAATGGATGTGACGATTCCTCTACTACACTTATCAAAATATAATTTCTAGCTATTGTACAACGAATAATTTATCACAACAACTTCTTCTTGATTATATATTAATTTAATATGAAATCTCTTGTATCAAAGTAACACAATGAGTTGTTTTTACCTTATAAAACGCCGACACTATTGGGAACACAACCAACCGACACCGTGACACTTGCAAACTATTTTCGTCGCATTTGATTGGTCGGTTGAATCAGCGAGCAAAATGGCGATGGCCATTGACTACAAATGTTGCTATAATAAAAAATAATCCTTATTTTGATCATATTTAGGTTTGGTTCATATTAAAATCACTGTGACTATGTAGGAATTTCCAGTACACGCTATTTTTGCGGACAAACTAAAATTAAAAGATTTATTATTTTCTATGCATTTAATTATAATTAGCGCTTTATACTAAATTTTACGAATTATAATCTTTCTAAAACCATACCTTTTGAATATCTCCATGAAAAATAAACGTAAGTAATTTAGTTTTAAAGTCTACAAAATGAGGTTGGACACCGGGAATTTGTATCACTAGTGCTGCTTTAGTCGGGTTTATTTTAAAAATTACACGGATTTTCGCAATTATTTTACAACAGCTACAAAATTAAGATTTGCTTTTTTTTTAATATCCCCAGACAACCAATTAAAAATCAACTCCTCTTTTAACAAATGACACAATTGTACGGACAGTATTATTTACTAGACGACAAACTTTTTGAAAAAAGCCCAGATGCCTCCCAAGATGCCTATGGTACCTGTGTATATGTACGTTCCCTTTGTGAGAATAATGTCATTTCAGTCAAGTTATTGTGTGCGAAAGCGAGAGTCGCGCCTATCAAATCTTTGACTATCCCGCGGCTGGAGCTCTGTGCAGCACTACTGGGAGCTCGATTATGTTCAAAGTTATTAAAGGTACTACATTTTAATATTAATAAAGTTATATTTTGGTCTGATTCTACGATTGTTTTATGTTGGATTAAAACTCCACAAAAATTATTAAAGGCTTTTGTAAACAATAGAGTACAAGAAATAAACGAGCTCGCTAGTGGTCACACTTGGAGACATGTCCCCACCGACCAAAACCCAGCTGACATGGTTTCCAGGGGAGTCGAACCCCAGGACCTAATACAAGCGACCAACCTGTGGTGGGCAGGTCCTCCGTTCCTTCAAAGGGAGTCTAAGGATTGGCCACAACTTAGCAACTTAAAATCAGTAGATGTGCCTGAACTCAAGGTCACCTAAATGTCGAAAATTCAAACTTGATTGACTTTAAAAGATATTCCAATTTCAATCGTTTAAAAAGAGCCTTTGCCTACATTTTACGTTTTATTAATAATATCAACAAAAACAATATTATAAGAAAAGATTCGCTACAAGTTGATGAGCTGAACAAGGCTCAACTAATATTAATTAAATTTTGCCAAATAGAATCTTTTAAATTAGATATCAAAGCAATTGCTAATATGGAAAAATTACATGGTAAGTCTAAATTGTTACCTTTGAATCCGTTTATTGATGCCGATGGTGTATTAAGGGTTGGAGGTCGCCTAAAGTCCTCTAGCTATGATTTTAATAAAAAACATCCTATAATATTAGATGGAAAGCATCATTTTACAAAAATACTGGTAAGACATGAACACCAACGATTGTTTCACGCAGGACCGCAGCAATTGTTAGCGACAATTAGAGAAAACTTCTGGGCTGTGGGTGGCAGGATGCTAACCCGTAGCGTCTGTCGGTCGTGTACTATATGCACACGTTTTCGGGGCAAGACATTGCAACCTATAATGGGAAACTTGCCTCCTCCAAGAACTGAAATAACTTTTCCATTTTACACCTGCGGTACCGACTTTGCTGGACCTTTCACGATTGCAAGTAAGAAAGGGCGTGGTAGCCGTAGTACAAAATGTTATTTATGTATTTTCGTCTGTTTTATAACCAAGGCGGTCCACCTCGAGGTCGTCAGTGATTTAACCTCTCAGCTGCCAAGAGAGCGCGCTCATTGGCACCCGTGTCTGCCGCGACATTTTACGATTACAGCGCATTCTGGATAGGGCTCGAAATAACTGTATATTTAAATAAAAATGTATGGTGGACATATAACTAACGATCTTATTTGAAAGTTAGATAGACACTGTATCTTCTTGCATTATTTTTTACTGCTTTAACATTTATTATACTATTATTTCTGACTGGTAATCGAAGCAATCATGTAATTTTCACACCTACTGCAGAAAAATGAATAAATATTTGGAACCTTTGTGTTATTAATGGTTTTATTTGTTATCCCCCTTAGTTCAATAACAGAGCAACCTACTCATATGAAAAATACAATTTTTCTAGAGACAATTCACTTCTTAATACTATTTTGAAAATCACAATTCACGTAAAAAAATCTCCATTTTATACTTGTACGCACCAATCTTCTCTACACTCAGTTTCACTAACTATGCAAAGTTTCATGCATGTAGATGTTTACTTTCGTTAGAAATATATTATTATACACTAGTAACGTGAAAAAAGCAGAGAAAAAATAATAATAACCATTTTTTTCTAACAGTGATCAAAACAGTACGCTATTTGACAAGTCAGTTTTCAAAAATAAATTTGAAGGTTATCTAAATCTCTTTGTGAATGGTAGTAGACAAAATGAGGTTTCCATTCATGTTACACACTAACAAAGGACCAATAAGAAATTATTTAGATAGATAAGGTCAAAGACGAGACTTCGATTTCAATGGTCGTTTGCATGTGTGCGTGTATTGCATAGGTTGGCGTCTGCCTAAGCACTGTTCAGCGCTCCCAAGGCGATTTGACATCTGCCTAAGCACTGATCAGCGCAACTATACAGGGGGTACCTTGTTTTTATGAAATAGAAAGATAATTATGTTATAAAAATATATTTATTATTTATGTAATAAAAAAGTATTAGTAGAGAAATATACAGGCCCTTATTAGTTAACTTTTTTTTAAAACATCAAGTCATTCTCCTGCCCAAAAAAAGTTACTTCCTCATAGTAAACAGTTGATGAGCTGTTATGGGTTGTGTACGAAATTTTGCTTCTTTTCCAGATTTAGAAGTTGGTCCCATAATAAAAGTTGATTTATTTGAGCAGTAGAATATTCGCCTAAACGGAATTTAAAATGTAGACTATTTTCTAAAAAAAAACTAAAATAAAACTTCATGTGAAGCATTAACACCATTTATTGTTTACACAAATAATAAAACTAACAAAGTCAAATCTGCTATCAGTACATATTATAAAGTAAAGTCGCTGCTTTCCTCTGTCTGTGGCTACGCACTATTCTTCTAAACAACACAAGCCATCTGACTAATATAACCATCTTACTAAGCGGACGTGTTTCAGTGATCGTGCAATATATATTAATTATATTATTCTAGTTTTAAATTAGCATTAGTGTGTCGTGTAAGAAAATCATTTGTGCGCGGACATCAAAACATCAAAGGAGGTCAAACATGTATTGTAACGAGTGCAGAGTTAAAATCAATGAAGCTAGTTCACTAAAATGTAATAATTGCAACTCGCATTATTGCTTTAGCTGTATTGGAATAACACCCGCGCGATCATCGAAGCTCAATGAGAAGGATCTGTCTTCCTTAAGATGCCCTTTTTGTGCAAATGTAAACATCCGACGACGTGCTGCTGCTTACGATGACACTCCGGTCGGCTGTAAGACCAAGTCGACCTTGACGCCGACCAACACATCAAGCCCCTCAAAAGCTACTTCCGGGGGGGTTACGCTGGAGGAGATAAGCGCGTTGTTAGATCAAAAACTGGCTCCAAACTCGGCTTATATGACTAATCTGCGAACGGCGCTCAAAACTGAGTTAAAAGAACTAATAGTGGCCGAAATTAAGTCGGCTACTGACGAGTTAAAGGCGGAGTTTACTAGCACAACCGACTTTATCATCAGCGAACAAAAAGACCTTAAATTGGTGATTCATGAGAAGGATAAAACTGTAAAAATGTTAGAGGCCGATAGAAACGCTATGCAAGCTGAAATAAACACATTGCGTGGTAGACTGTCGGTTTTGGAAAAAATATCACGTGAACATAACGTTGAAATACAGACGGTACCAGAAAACAGAAATGAAAACGTGTTATCTCTGGTAAAAACATTATGTGCAGTTGTCAATTACCCTATCCAGGACTCTAACATACAAGCTTGCCGTCGTGTAGCAAAGATGAACAGCTCGTCCAGCCGCCCTCGAAACATCCTTCTCAGCCTAACATCGTTGCGTCAACGGGATGAGTTTATCTCGGCAGTCCATCGCTTCAACAAGGCTCACCCCAGCGATATGTTGAATACAACGCATTTAGGTATAGCGGGAAATAATCAAAGAATCTTTGTATCCGAGCATTTATCGATCGACTGCAAGAAACTTCACGCTGAAACAAGAGCATTCGCCAAAACAAATAATTATAAGTATGTGTGGGTGCGCTATGGTCGAGTGTACTTACGTAAAGATGACAACGCGAATGCAGTCCACATCAAAAGCATTGACTGTCTAAGCAAACTACGTTAGTGCTTAGAAATAGTAGCGTGATTTATTTAAAGTAAGTTAATATAATAATATAGATACTTGGTTTCAGTTATTATAACCAACAATGATTAAGATTTATTATCAAAATGTTAACAGATTTCGTTCTAAATTAAAAGACTTTTTTCTTAATGCATTAAACTGTAACTTTGATATATTATGCCTAACCGAAACAAATATAAATTCTAGTGTATATGACAGGGAGTTTTTAGATGAACGTTACAATATGTTTCGTAGGGATCGTTATAGTAGTTGTAGTAATAAGGCCGATGGTGGTGGTGTATTGCTAGCTATTAGTAAAAAATTTAACACAGTTCGCCAAATCCACTGGGAGAGCCGATTTGAGGACGTTTGGGTAAGCATATTGCCAGTCAACAACAGCATGCCTATAATAAACATATGCGTTTGTTATTTACCGCCAGATATGTCTGTAGCGGAACTTGAAGAATTTTATATTAACTGCCAAAAAAATATTTTGAACAGTAAAAATAAAAATGAATTTATACTGATAGGTGATTTTAATACTCCACACATGTCATGGTCAGCTGTTCATGGTTCAAACATGCTTACCCCGAGCGATTTATCTGATCGGAAGTCATTTCTCTTGCAAGAAACTATGTCGATGTGTTATTTAAACCAATATAATAATATACTTAATAGTAACAATCGTTTACTAGACTTAGTACTTTCTACTGTTGATAGTGTATCTGTCATATTAACCGATCCATTAAGCAAAACAGACAAACATCATCCACCTCTTGCAATTGATGTCACCTTTTCACAGCAACAAAAACCGTTAAAACCGTCATGTGAAACGCGATTAAATTTTTCAAAATGCAATTACGAAAGCGTAAAGAAATCTCTAAACTTATATAAGTGGGAGCAATTACTTTCTTCTTACGATGTCAATATTTGTCTAGATATTTTTTATCAAACCGTTAATAATGTTATCGAGCAGAATACACCGAAAACATCAAAAAGAACTCTTAGTTTTCCGTCATGGTATAGTCATTCATTAATTAACTGTATAAAAGAGAAAAACAAATATCATAAATTATTCAAAAAATTTGGAAATCCGCGTGACTATGACGTCTTTAGTATGCTTCGCCGACGATGCAAAACATTAATAAACCAATGTTATAACAACTTTGTTTCGAGCATCGAAGAAAATCTTGATAATAATATCAAATTGTTTTACCGATTTATTAACTTAAAAAAAAAAAGTTGCACTATTCCTCAGACAATGAAATACGGAAACGAAACTAGTTCGGACAGCGTGCAAATTTGTGAACTTTTTGCAAAATACTTTGGATCGGTTTACGAGAACTACCCTAGTATCTCGGGTCACACATGCAATGTTTCTATAAACAACTCTAATGTAATTTCCAATTTAACCATAACGGAGGAAGAAGTACTTAATAAGTTAAAAAAATTAAACAGCTATAAGGGCGCGGGACCCGATAACATACCTTCAGCTTTTATAAAAGCATGCTCCAAAGAAATTAGTCTCCCATTAACAATTATTTTTAATAAATCCCTCCATTCTGGTGTATTCCCTGCATTATGGAAGGTTGCCCATGTCGTCCCTATTTATAAAAATGGGTGTAGATCTGAATGTGAGAACTATCGACCCATTAGTATTTTATCCTGTCTCGCTAAAGTATTTGAGTCGGTTATATACGGTTATATTTATAATCATGTGAAGCAATCAATTTCTGAAAAACAACATGGTTTTGTAAAGGGTCGCTCCACTATTACTAATCTCCTAGAATATAAGAACTATTTATGTAACGTTTTTGCAGCTGGTGGCCAAGTGGACTCTATATATACAGATTTTTCTAAGGCATTTGATAAGGTTAATCATTCAATTTTATCTTACAAATTATACAAATACGGTATTCAGGGTAATCTCTATAGATGGCTATGCTCTTATCTTGCACATAGAAGTCAATTAGTAGCTCTTAAGGGATACAAGTCTGCTGCTATCGACGTGACCTCAGGTGTTCCTCAAGGTTCCCATTTCTCCCCTTTGCTATTTGCAATTTTTATTAACGATCTAATTGACCGACTAAACTGTGAATGCCTACTTTATGCAGATGACCTTAAAATATTTACTAGTATTAAAAACATTGATGACTGTTGCACTCTTCAAAAAGACATTGACATAGTTAAAGATTGGTGCGTAAGCAATAATATGTACCTAAATAACAATAAATGTTTTGTCATATCTTTTACAAGAAAACGAATACCACACAATTATAACTACAAATTGAACAATTGCGCTTTGTCTCGATGCACTACTGCAAAGGACCTTGGCATTATTTTTGATGAT
Organism: Eudonia mercurella; assembly: GCA_963082485.1. NCBI lineage: Eukaryota > Metazoa > Arthropoda > Insecta > Lepidoptera > Crambidae > Eudonia > Eudonia mercurella. The sequence continues at coordinate 59,264 of CAUJAO010000048.1, forward strand.
AAACTTTCATTCCGTCAACATTATGAACATATGTTAAAAAGATGTAATGGTCTTTTAGGTTTTATATTTAGATCCACAAAAGGTTTTAAGAAACCAAAAAGTGTATTATGTCTTTATTACAGCATAATACGTAGTATTTTAGAATACGGTTGTACAATTTGGAGCCCATTCTATAAAATACACATAGAAAGTATTGAAGGCATTCAGAAAAAGTGTTTAAGATTTCTATCTTATCGCTTTCATCTAGGCAGGTCTCTTTATTCCTACGAACTTCGAATGATTAAGTTTGGTGTTATTTCGCTTGCGGTTCGTCGAGAACAGTATGATTTAATTTACTTGTTTAAAATATTGAACTCAATAATCGACTCCCCTAAATTGCTTTCACTCATTCAAATAAATACTTTGTATCGAACCCGGGCGCCTAAGACCTTTGTACTAAATGCCTATAAAAATAATACATCCTATTACAATCCCATTGTCAGAATGTGCCGTCTATACAATGAACTGGTTGCACTTAATAACAACATCGACATATTTTCCATGAAAATACATGAATTTAAGAAAAATGTCCGGGAAACTCTCAGTCCGGCATCTCCCAATTATTAATAAAATGTTGACAAACATTAACCTAGAATAAGTTTTCAGTTTGTTATATTTCTATTATTCACCATTATTATGTATATAATTAGTTTTTAATTGAATATAATTTTAGATTAGGTAAACTTTAACATAGACGCTAATTATTAATCATGATGTGTACACATGTTTTAGATAGAAATTTAGTTCTTATACAATTATCATGCTTTATTGTTATTTTTTAATTTTTATCTGTTTTGTGTACCTAATAAATAAATAAATAAACAACGTAATGGATTTTTATGCGATTTCACTAAAAGATAGAGCGTTATCTGACGATGGTTTTTGTTTAATTTTGTAGACATATTTTCTTAAATGGCTGAACTATGACGGTCTTTCTGAATATTCATTTCATATATTTCATATATATATAATATGAAATGAATATTTTTAAATATTACCAGCACTGCGATGCGAGCAATAAACTTAATTTTAATAAAAAAAAATTAAAATAATTTAGGACTGAGAATGTGATGGGGCGAACAAACATGGTCAAATCATTTAGAGCAAATTACAAAATGTTGTCAAACCTAACCCTGAGAGATTATACAATGACGATATTTTCGAACAAGGCGAAACCACCTAGTGTTATTGAAATAAAACACTTTTTACGGACTAACTCGCGTTTAATTTACCTTATTACATAGTTTTTTTTAACTTATCCTGACGTTTCGAACCCTTTACAGGGTCCGTGGTCACACGGAGACTGAGGTGTTGGTCGTCTCATAGTTAGAAGTTATTTGCCTACCGTCAATCATTTTTATATTAAGTGCGTTCAGGTTTACACAATACGAGCTAACAATATTTTTAGGTCTGGCAATGTGTTGCTGTTGGGGCTGGGATTTGATGACCTGTATGATGGGGTCGCAGACAGGTGGTAAAACTAGTGTTATGTATATTAGGAATTCCTAGAGTTGAGTCAAAACATACCAAATGAGTCCTATACTCGTTGTATTCAAGTGTGATTCAATATGACAATAAGAAATAGGTTAAATTGGACTTCGCAGATTTGTTTACATACTCATATACTAGTGAAGTTAATATAAGCATGTTAAAAAGAATACACATTGTTCATGGACGGACAACTATGATTTAGAAATAGAATAGAATAAAAAAGTATTTATTTATAACAAACACAGACTCGAGTGATGGGTTCAACAGTATTATAGTAGGTACGCATAATCAATGTTGCTAAATTAATAGAGCAAAAATTTAAAAATAAATTGTATACTAAAACATAAGCATCAAGCACTGACAAATTTCGACGGTTGAAAGCCAGACCTCGGTAGCCAAGTGGTTAAGGCAGCCGCCCGGAATGCGGTAGGTGCGTGGTTCGATTCCCGCCTGAGGTTGTCGTCTTTTTTCAGTGTTTAAAATTTTACTTAAGTATATTTAATCGTTAATAAAATGCTAAAATATTAAACATAAATAAATTGTAATATAAAAATTATAAACTATCTAGAGTATGGTATTCTCTCCAACATTGGCCCACACACAGAATGTTTGTTCTAATAAACTATCTACAAGTGTGACGCGTGACATACAACGAACTAGTTTAGGGCCTCTATCATTAAATATTGTTTTATATATTTTAGAGAAGTTTTGATAGAAACTTTCGTAATGGAAATAGCAATAAAATGTTCTGTCTGGTATTGTATGTTCCAATAGGAATTTCCTTATTTGATTATCTGTATCGTTAATTGGTATGTAAATGTCTTTAATTATTATTCGACCCTTGGATCGATCTTCTATCTTGTATTCGTTTCCAGGTGTCTTACGTATGTGAAATTGCTTTAATTGTCTGTCTATAGCTTCTAAACTTTGCGGAATACTTGTCATAGCTGATTCTATTAATTTTTCTGTTAATTCAGGATTTTCTGTGTCCGACTGCGTTAATGGGTCTAAAAAAGGTTCTATAATTTCCTGACTTGTACTTGGTAATTGAGTGGGTTTATTGTGTATACTTTCCTTGCGGATTCTTTCGAATATTCTATTTATAGTTTGATCGTCTGAGTCTGAATCTAAGTTAGGTATTTCCACGTCATTTGCATATACTATCTCTACACGGGATAGAGCGTCAGCATTTGTGTTTAATTTACCCTTTTTGTATATCATAATCATATTCCTCTAATCTCAAGCGCCAGCGGGTTAACTTTGAGTTGGGGTCCTTTAGAGACATAATCCAGGTTAACGGTCTGTGATCGGTGTATATCGTAAATTTTCTCCCATAGAGGTAGGGTCTAAAGTATTTAGTTGCCCATACTATACTTAATAATTCTTTTTCTATGGTCGAGTATTTGCGCTCTGTGTCTGATAGAGTTCTAGACGCGTAGGCTACGGGTTTGTCTTCGCCTACCTTCCCTTGTGACAATACCGCGCCTATGGCTACGTCTGAAGCGTCTGTCGTTAAAATAAACTTGTTACTAAAATCTGGATACTGTAATATTGGGGCATTAATTAAAACCTGTTTACATTTATCAAATGATTCTATGAATTCCGGTGAATGCGTTATTTTAGCATTCTTTTTTAAGCATGAAGTTAAAGGTTTTGTGAGTTTCGCAAAATCTTATATGAACTTCCTGTAATAACCGACCAAGCCTAAAAAAGATTTAATTTCCTTTTGGCTTTTGGGTATAGGGAATTTCTTTACTGCGGCTATTTTGTCGTCATTGGGTTTTACACCTTCATCGGTCAGTACATGGCCTAAGAATTTTACTTCCTTTTGCAAAAATTCCGATTTGTCCAATTGGATTTTCAGGTTATGTATTCTAAGCCTATTAAATACCTTTTCTAAAGTATTTATGTGGTCCTGTAATGAAGTATTATATATAATTAAATCGTCTAAATATGTCATAACGTTATCTAGCCCTCTGAGCACAGAATCCATCAATCTTTGGAATGTACTTGGTGCATTCTTGAGACCAAACGGCATTCTATGAAATTCATAGTGTCCTCGCTCTGTACTAAACGCTGTTTTCTCTATATCGTCAGGGTGCATTTCAACTTGATGATATCCAGATGCTAAATCGATTGTTGTGAAGTATTGTGCACGACCTAGTCTATCTAGAATATCACAAATGTTTGGGAGTGGGTATTTATCTTCTATTGTCTTGTCGTTCAAACGCCTGTAGTCGATTACTAAACGCCATTTGACTTTACCGGATGCGTCTGCTTTTTTTGGCACTATGTGCACTGGACATGACCATGGTGAAATACTTTCTTTAATTATGTTTTGGCTAAGCAATGTTTCTACTTGCTTACGTATTTCTTCACGTTGTTGTGGAGCCTGTCTGTAGTTACGTACGAAAATAGGTGTGTCATTAGTTAATCTAAGTTTGTGTTTAATATCGTGAGTAAAAGTTAATGGAATCATATCGGAATGAAAGATGTCACGATAATTGTAACATAATCGCTTTATCTCACGTTGCTCTTCAGTATTCATATGATCTATACGAAGTCTTTTTATATTTTCTTTAAGTAATTGATCTATTTCAGCTAAATCTTGTTCGCACATATTTTGAAAAGAATTGAGGTAAGTATTTGTTTCGCTTTCGATTGGTGATAATTGCAGATTACAAAGTTTTCTAAAGTTTATTTTACTATCGTTTCTATTAATGACTGCTGATAAGAACGTTCCGTTCCTGACAGTTACAAACGCCGAAGGTAAGATAAGTTCATTATTTATTGTTTGTTCTTGTAAGAAATACTCGCCCTCTTGATTATTACATAAAAACTCGAACACTTTTTCTGTGTTTGCCTCTATCGTGAGAGACTTTTTAATGTCGCACCTAATAGGGATTTCAACTAGATCTGTTTTTAAAGTCATGTTTTTCATGTCAACGTTACTTTGAAGTGGTACCAATAAATCTATTCCTAAGAGTCCTTTAAAATCGTTATCAAATTCGAATATTAAGAATTTATGTATTCTGTCGGTTTTAAAGATCTTGGGTAAAATTAAGTCTAGCACTTGTGTATGTCGAGAGGTGCCGTTAGCTGTTTTTATGATGTGGGGCTCTTGCCGTGTTCTTGATTTTAAGTGATCGAATTGATTTATTACGTCTGGGCTGATAAGGGACTGTGACGCGCCTGTATCCAACAAAAATCTACCACCTAATTCTTTTATGTAAATATATGGTAAGTTGTTAAAGTTATTTGTATTTATGTATACTATATTTGTTCTTGTTCGGTTTCTATACCTATCTGAAAATTTTCTGAATTAGTTTGCTCGTTGACTAGCACGAGATTGTCCGTGCTATATACATCATTGTTATATATGCTGTTATCATTTTCGAGCTCTGTGTTACTGTAATGTAGCGGCTTGGGTTCGATTTTTATGTTACTTGTACCAGGTTTATGGAAGTTATTAGACACTCTAGGATTTACGTAGTTATTACTAATTGGAAAGTTAGGTCTAGGCTGCTGGTAAGCGAGTCTAGGTGCAAGGGGTCTATATATAGGTTGTGTTACCGTTGGAACATAAACAACACGTAGTGTTATGAAAACTTTATTTTACTTGGTTAATTAGTTATTACATATTTAATGCAAAATGGATGCTCTCGTCGCCATGAATCGTAAAAGAAAAAAAGTGACGCGTAGCTTCTTCAACGCAATGATGCCAACCGCTGCGCCTGTGTTGCCAACCGCAGCGCGTAAGGCTGCGTTCACGCGTAAACATCCTGGCCCCCTTGGAAGCTGCTGCTTTCAAAAGAGTTGGGTAGAGGCACCAGCTTGCTGAGAGCACGGCGAACAATCCCTCTTGTTGTGGAGACGTCGACGACTCTAGTGACGCCATCGGCGCCTGGATAAAGTTGGGCGACCCGACCGAGTCGCCATTTTAAAGGCGGAACGTTATCTTCCTTAAGTAGCACCAGTTCTCCGATGCTTATGTCTCGCTGCATTTGCCGCCATTTTGTGCGGACTTGCAGTTCGGCGATGTATTCTTTCCTCCATCGATTCCAAAATTGTTGTCGGAGCCTTTCGATGAGTTGGTAGCGGTTAGGTCTTGCCATATCTGTGGTTACTGATGGCACCGACGTGAGAGGTCGCCCGATGAGGAAGTGACCGGGAGTGAGGGGGGTAAGGTCCAGAGGATCAGTAGAAAGGGGAGACAGAGGCCGTGAGTTGAGGATAGCTTCTATTTGCGAGAAAAGAGTTGTAAGCTCCTCGAACGTTAACGCGATATTGCCTGCTATTCTTTTTAAAAGATATTTTGAGGATTTCACGCCCGCCTCCCAAATGCCCCCAAAATTAGGTGAATATGCCGGAATAAATTTCATAAAAATGCCTTCGTTACTAGCGAAATCGTCAACGAGCCTACGGCTTGACCGAAGTATTCTACCTAGTTCGTTGTTGGCCCCTACAAAATTAGTGCCGTTGTCGCAATGTATAGTGTGGGGCTTGCCACGCCGTGAGACAAAACGACGCAGACAAAGAATAAACGCTTCGGTACTTAACCTTTCAGCTGCCGAAGCGCGGATCAGCGCATTGGCCTTATATGCCATAGCGCGGATCAGCGCTCTTCCGACTAGGGACACTTTTCGTTCAATTTTCATTCATAAATGCATCACAATAAAGTTCTAAATATTTTATTTATATACTCTAATGAATGGCCGAACCCAAAAAAAATACAATCTTAGAGTGAAGCTTACAGAACCGTTTCTCTGACAGTTTGAAATTTTCGTACCGGTCGCGTGGTGTCAAAGTTTGCAGTGCTTAGTGAAAGTGTTGTTTTAGTAAGTTTTTTTGCGGAAAAGCCTTATAAAGGTAAGTTATTTTTATATTTTATTACTTTTTAACCAATTTGGAACTTTACTTTTACTCAATTCGGAACTACGTCGAAATATATTGCATCAAAAGGTCAGACACTCTGTAACGGCTGTAAATATTGTATTTACTTTCAAGGTTTTATACGTTTTACGTTTACGTTTTTGTTACATAGTTGTATGGTTTGAAAGATAATTTTATTGCGAACATAACTGCAAGAAACATAAGGTAATACATGCGAAATATTTAGATAAAAGCGCTATTTTATTGCGCACCTAACCAAAATACACACACACATTCACAGAGCAAGATGGCGTCGTTGTGTATGCGTACGCAATGTCAGCTATATCGCTACTGTCATCGTATATGGGGTGTTACTATTTTATCACGGTCATTATATTGTAATGGTTTAATTTTTTTGGTTCATCATTCCTCTTTTATTTATATTCCTTTTACATTATGATGTTGTAGTGTATTTAGTAATTATTAGAGCTAGGTAGGTACAATAAACATAATGGAAATTAAATGGTAGTTGTTTGTGTTATACCTCTTACCTACCCATATCACAAACAACTACCCACTATTTAGGTCTAATCGAAATACATCATAATATTATGTGTATAATATGTCACCGTATGATTACATTGCACCTACATATTATGTACTTAATAAAAGATATCTCCCGGGCTCAATTCCCGGTCGGGTCATTCAAAATTGATTTCGGGTCTAGGTGTTATTTCTATGTTTATGTATATTTATCCGTTATCTTACCATAATTAACAAGTTTTATAAGAATACTCATTTTGGGCTACATAATTGGTGAGCGCAAACAAATGTAATTTTAATATGTATTTGAGAAATACATATATATTTCGGGTTATTCTACTGATCAAATACAACAACGTTCTCTATGATACCAACATCGAGCTCGCAACATTATAATCTCGCGATATAGACTATAATCACAATCATACAGTGATAAATACCTATAGTACGCCTTTTGCCCGCGACTTTCGCCTTTGAAAATAATATACCTTGATTTGGCCAATAATAAGACAATATGAACGACTTTTTACATCTGTACTTCCGACCTTGTACGAAAAAAGTCGACACGTGTAACACAAGAGCGGCACATTTGAAGTTGCGCTGCCGCATCTCTGTCAAAGACGCCGCCAAATAGTCGGCATTGTAGCAATAGCAGCGGCTTCCTTTGAAGGCAGGACGACTGACTTTCGCGCGACTTTAGTTAGTCTTTCGGGTAGTTTGCTTCCGAGCGCACGTCGTGACTGTGAATGTGTGAATTACGAATTTTGCTTTTTCGGTTACGTATTGATCACGTATGTCGGTTTATCTAATATTTTGTCTTTAAAATAACAAAAACAACTGTGTGTTTACCTACATTAATTTAGTTTCTTACTTCGAGTGAAAGAAAAATCAAATCAAGTACATATACTTATATTTCTTTTTTATTTTTAGTAAAATGGACTCTCCTACCCGCGCTTCTATACCCCTTATTCAGGCGTATGAAGTAATGAGGACTCCTCAAGGAAGCCTCACTTTGGGGAATGATTCTTTCCTAGTTCATAGGACTGGCTCCGGGAGACTGCGTGTAAGTATTTATATAAATTATAACTTTGGAGAGAAAATAAAAAATATTAATTTTACAATTACTTACATGATATTTTATTTTATTTTATTTTATAGCCCTGGCAGCCTGAAAATATTTATATGGAGGAAGGGCGTCCACTCCAATTAATCCAGGACCCTCACATCACGCCGCGTAGCCTCTTCCCCGAGGAGCCTCATCAAAACGTAAGCGATAGCAACTTATCAGTTATAATAATAAGATATAGTTATAACTTCGCCGACGTGGGATTTGGTGCGTCATAAAAATTATTAAACTTTATTAATTTGCTTAGACCACATACAAATGTTCTTAATTAATCATTGCCCTGAAGGGGCCTTGACATGTCTTCTCATTTATTGGGCCCTACCAGCGCTTCGAGACAGGATACAAACAGTTAGGCAAGGGCTGAGAATAAGCACTGCAGCAAACTCAAAAATCATTATCCAACATTCCTCGGCAGTTGTGCATTTTTAGCATATGTCCTTCTCCAAGATTCAATCTATCTCTATACGAAAAAAACATCAAAGTTGGTTCCGTGGTTTGTACGTGAAAAGGTGACAGAGAGACAGACAGAGATACTTTTATATTTATAATTTTTTATTATGGAAGTATAGATCAATTGGAAATATTTCTTACAGCCAGGTCAGCCGGAATTCTTGGTGGGAGACGACAGACTGCTAGAAGAGGAGAACGTAAGCGACTATTATTAAATTAACTTATTTCAATCAATTTTGCCTATGTATGTTTTTCTGGCTTCTACATATTGCGTGATCTGGGAATTCACTTTTTTTCTGTTTGAACTTTGTTTGGTGGATTGATATGGGTTTACTAACTCTCTGGCTTTCACTAAAATTTTACTCCATCTAGAATCGAATGTCATGTGTTCGTTATGAACTGAATTGGATGGGATTTTAAATAAAATTATTTCACATTTATTAACTCATGCGGAATGTTGTGCGACTTATTTGAAAAGGATTTTAAATAAAATATTTTGCATTTACTAACTCCCTAATCGGAATGTCGCAAGTTTATGCTTTGGGTCAAGGGATTGTATATTTTAACAGCTGGAAGACCAGATTCTAACCGGTCCACTAGCCGATGCCTTGGCTGTAGACTCCGGGAGCGAGGAAGAAGATGAGCTAGATGAGCTCACCCTCGACCAGCTCCGGGAGGTTTTGGAAGAAGAAGGTAGAATGACGCAGCCCGATGAAGACGCACCAGCTGATTTTGAATTTCAATGGAGTGATAATTTTAACTCTTTTACAGCCGCCAGAGAGTCGTTTGTAGAACAGGTTGGTTCCAATATTGATGGAATATCTGCTTCCGAGATATTCTGTCAATTGTGGGACCAACCTCTTCTACAAAATATTGTCGAAGAAACAAACAGATATGCCTGGCAAATGATTACCCAGGCTGAAGAGCACGAACCGGGCCTCCCCTCTCAGTCGAGAGTGCACGACTGGGTGGAGACGTCCTGCTCAGAAATATATCGCCTTATAGCAGTCATTATTTTAATGGGTATTTGTGTGAGGGGGCGAATCGACGAATACTGGACGACAGGAGTCCTGGAAATGTCAGGATTCCGGTCCCTAATGTCCAGGAATAAATTTCTTTTGCTTCTGAGATTTTTACATTTTACAGACAACGACACTATTTGCGAACACGGCGATTCTCGCAAAATTGCCAAAATACAACCTTTAGTTGATTATTTAAATCAAAAATTCCAAACTGTTTACAGCCCTCGTAGAGAGCTGGGTGATTCCATGGTAACTCATGTTACAGTTTTACTTCCCGATTAAAACTAACAAAGCTAGCATACTATATTTATAATTATATCAACTACTCTCGTAATGAAAATTTCGTTGTTATAAAACATAATATGTGGTTCTCGTTTTATTTTGAATTTTCTAGGTTTAGTGTGTTTTAGTTTCAATAAAAATTGTTGGTAACTCACGTTACCTTTGGCGACATTAGCTTTTAGTTTAGTATGTACCCTACAAAAATTCTGTTCCGTTTAAATAAAATAAAAATATTAAAAATCAAATCCGTTTTTATTAAATGTCTTACATTTGAGATTATTAGCAACATTCATGGTTTTAGAAACACACATTTTTTTAGAGAATTAAATAATAGTCACTCATGTTACACAGATTTTGGTAACTCATGTTACATACATATTCAAAGTTTTATTCTAGATATTTTGTAGACTAAAAATTAAATTTAAGTTAGAGAATTGTAGTTAAACTTAAAACTAAAGTTTTGCCTTTATAATAGACAGCGGCACGTCATCATCTGAGCTGTCTGACTCATCCGATCCATACACAGTGTGAAAAAATGATTTCTTTTTTATAAGAGTTGAATCTGTTGTTATGGATTCAGTTTTCACCACACTATTACTTGTGTAAATATTGTGAATCTTTGCTATACCCTCAATGTGTAAAGCTTTGTCAAATATTTCCTTCAATTTCAACTTAGCAAACCTACTTTCAATTTCTTCTTCTTCCATATTTATCACTTTAACACTGGAATATTTATTACCAACCTGAGCAAATTGTTGGGCATTAAAAACATGTTCTACGCGGCTTATTACTTTACCTCTTATTAACCGTTTTAATGCACCTCCAATGCCATCAACCGGGCCTTTACCGTGTGAGGTAGCAAAATAGTTCCATATAATTTTCTTAGCCGATATTTTCTCAAGCAAAGGCAGTGATGCAGCGATGAACCGATTTTTAAATTGCGAGGCTGGACCATCTGACCACACGTGAACCTCTTTGATATTATCTGGAAGTTCTTCAAGTGCTCGCTCCATGAAAGGGACAATGGTGTCTTTGGTATGGTGCCGGTTATCAGAAACAATGACAATTGGAAAATGTTTTCCTGAGTGCCAAAGTGACATTGTGAATAGAGTGACCTGCGGTTGCACCCAGTGAAAACTTTGCACTTCATCCTGAGCTAAGCAGGTATAATTTTCGGAAAAATCGACTTGCAAGAGACTCGCTGCTTTATTTATGTTTTTGATAACGGCATCTTTGTCTTTTTCGTAAGACTTTGCTTGACTATTCTTAATAAAGCTATGTAATTTGAATGAAGGCGTCAGATCCATTAAATGTTTCTGAAGTTCATCCAAATTGCCACTTTGAACTGTCTTACAGAGTTTTCCTTTACTATCGTCCTTCCAGAAGTGCCATGTTACTTCATATGGTAAGTTTTCAGTGTCTCTGATGTTTCTGTTTATAACTCTTTTTAATTTATTTCGACATTTATTGCACTCGTTATACCAACAATCTTTTGTGGGAGTTTTGCATAAAATAGTGTAGAGGAAAGAACTATCGTAGGCCGGGAAAGATTTAGAGATATTGTGGAGAGTATTAACAGCCAAAATATAGTTTTCGTGATAGCGACATAAACATACATTACGTGGTATAGTAGAGCTTAACAGGACATGTTGTGGTCTTAGCTCTGAAAACTTGCTTTTTCCTACAATTTTTCCATTTTCTTCAATAAATAATGCATAAACTTCTTTGACCGGCATAAATAGGTGACGAATTTGTAGTTTTGACTTCATATTCCCTTCACGTACGGTTTTGACGTCTTTCAAACCAGGCGCCTGCCTACTAATATCATCTCTCTCGTAAAATTGCTTCACTTTTGATGTAACTTCATCAGAGATGCAGTGTTTCAATTTTTGTGTAGTAGTTAATGGTTCTAAATCTATTTCCTCCAAAATCTTTTGAAGCACAACTTTTTTCCGCAAAGGACATGCAGGCAATGCTTTTTTAACCCTAGATTTAGCTTTTCCAAGTGTTTTTGGACTAGAATAAGAAGTACCATCTAGTTCGTTATGGTTCAAAACTTCCTTCTTCTTATCTCTATGTTTTTGTACTCTTTCTCTGGTTTTTCTTCTTATTTCCTGTAGTTTTTTGTTCAATTTTGTTTTTGGTAATTCATTTAGCATTAATTTTGCCTTGTCTCTACTTTTTTGTGCTTGTTGCCTATGTTTGGCCTTAAATTCTTCGTATTGGTCAAGTATTTTTAGTTTTTCCCTTCGACGCCTCATCTTTTCAGCTCCCGTCAAAGCCATTATCTCTAAAACAATACAAGAAATACGTGACATAAAACAATATTACACATTCACTCAAATTTAATCAAACTTTAACATTGGTATCCCACGTTACTTCATGTAACGTGAGTTACCGGTAACTCATGTTACAATATTAATTACATCGTTTTTAATAAATCCATATAACAATTGTATAAAAACAATTGCATGTTTCTGTTACTTAACTATCTATCGAAGTAAATAAAAAATGGAATCCTTTAAAACGAATATTAAGATGTATAAAAGTTAAAAAATATGCCTTTTAGTCACTCACGTTACATATTTTTGGAGTGTCAACTTTCAAATAAAATTCAGCAGTTTCATTGTAATACTTACCAATTATTTGTCGTCCAATACAAAATTGATTATCACACAATACCAACACTGTTATTTGTACAAAACTAGGTACAAATCCATAAGAAATAAACAATCTTCTTTAAATAGAAAAATTTTACGTGTTTTGTAACTGTCGACAACGTTGCCAATCAAACTGTCATAGAGAAAAAAAACGGTCGTCTTTTGTTTCAAAATTTAGTGTTGCCAATAAATATATTTAACAAGCTGCCATTTTGCCTGTAAGTCGTAACGATTGCGTAAATTTTATTTTGTGCCTACCATGTCGCATTTCAGTGGAATCACCCAGCTGTCACTCGACGAATCGTTGCTGCTTTGGAAAGGCCGGTTAAGTTGGGTCCAGTGCATCCGAACCAAAGCAGCACGATTCGGAATAAAAACCTACGAGCTCTGTGAGGCTGCAACCGGTTACGTGCTAAATATGATTATTTACACAGGAAAAGGCACTACCGAAACTGCACCAGTAGCTGGATTCCGCAATAGCACCTCAAAAATAGTTATAAATTTAATGAATCTTTACCTTCGGAAAGGATACACATTGTTCATGGACAACTTTTATAATTCTGTCGAGCTGTGCCGCTATCTGAAATCGAATGCGACGGACGTGGTCGGCACGCTGAACAGGCGAAGGCGAAACACCCCGTCCGACATAAAGTCATTGGACGAACGTAGGATGGTTCGTGGGTCCGTTGTAGGTAGGCATTGTGGTGACGTTTCCGTCATCGCTTGGAAAGATGTAAAGTTGGTCACCACAATTTCTACCTACCACAATGCCGACCTCGTTGATGGGAGCCGCGCCGGTCGCAGCTGTCTCAAACCGGCTCTGGTCGAAGATTACAATAAGCACATGGGGGGCGTTGATCTTAAAGACCAAAAGCTCTCCATGTACTTATTGGAAAGAAAAAGAGGGAACAAATGGTATGTAAAGGTGTTCCGCCGATTATTAAATATATCGATTTTAAATGCATATATAATATATACCTCCAACATTGGCCAAGGCAGGAAAATTTCTCATCGAGAGTTTAGATATGCATTGGCTGCAGAACTGTGCCAGAAATATGGTGAGTCAGTAAGACCACGGATGCCTCAACCGCGGGAAAATCTTTGCGAACGATTGAACCAAAGTGTGGACCATTTTCCCGAACAATCGGACACCACCGTCGACAGAACCTCAGCAAAACAAAATAAATTTAAAAGGGCACGATGCGTCCGTTGTCTTGCTGATAAGAAACGCACAACCACCAGCATTATCTGCAGTCATTGCAAGGTGTTTCTGGCTAGATATTTCAGAGACCAATTTTTTATGTCTCGTCATATTACTCGTCATAGTTAAGAAATTATGAAACTAGTAGTCTATATTCTGCTTACTAAATGAATAAAGAAGTAACAATCAAACCCGTTTTATCCTTTGATTACTTAAAAAAAAGATATTAAATAAAACCTTACCAAAATCACCATTTTTACACATGTCGCGTCGGCCATATTTTTACAAACCCGTGTTACAAAAATTCACCGTTAAGAATTTATCAATTTCTCTATTAGCAATTTAATCTCTAAGTCTATTAACTGTCTTTTAATAAAAAAGATTTTAAAAAGATTAATTAGAAGATACTTAAAAGCCGCGCAAAAGAATGTTCCAATTTTTTACGTCATTCGCGGCAACAGTGCTTGTTTAAAAAATTGCGGTAAAACGGAACGCGATCGACGAAGCTGCTTACCTGAACACGACGCTCCCCCGCCCTCCGCAGTCAGTCAGTGCGTTTTGAAGCGGTCGGACGCTACCCATTTCGAGCGGTGAGTTGTTTAATTTGATTCTCCAAATCTTGTCACGGTTATCGTCATTCTAACTCTCAACGTATTATAGAAGTAATGCATGCTGAAGTCTAATTGTGAATGTCATGAAGAATCGTTTGTGAAACTAGCTTACGTAATGCGTACTTGCAGTGTATTACCTACAATAATATTCTTGCCACGTGGAATGTTCTAGAAAAAATCATTGTCAGCAACATCATTCGCAGCAACATTGCACGAGATAACAATGACGCGAGTTGCCAATAATGATAAAGTATAGGCATAGCAATGACGATTGTTGACAATAATGATTTTTATGTGGATATACTACTTCTATCTATTTGTGATTGGCTTTAATTGCTACTTCTAAATGTACCTTTGCCTACCTACATAGCCACATGCTGCAATATACAAATATCTCTTTCTTTAATACAGGTAATAATAATAATAATCTGCACTTTAATGATCGGTTAGGTAGTGAATCGCCAGTGAACTAGAACTAGTTACGTTTACACATTTATGGTAATTAAAATCCTAATCCTAACTTCCTAACTAATATTATAAATGCGAAAGTGAGTTAGTTTGTTTGTTTGTTACGCCTTCACGCTCTATCTACTGAACGGATCGGCCTGAAATTTTGCACACATTATCTGGGGTATGGAGAAGGACATAGGGTGCCTTTTATCCCGGGAAAAAGTACTGTTCCCGAGGGAGCGACAATAAAGCGGGCGAAAGCTAGTTTATAATACTTAGATTTAAAAATATGTTTGTCACCTTCATATTTTTTTTGTAGGTTAAATTGTTAACATGAAACTGACATACTATGTGTTACACATAAATACTAATAGGTATGATACACACGTCAATCGATTTATATATATCTTACAAGAATTTAATGTATTATTTGCTACTTATCGAGGCGGGCTCTGTAAAGCCCTTTGTGAAGATCAAGATAATTTACGATTATATCGACAGTATGAATCTAACTACCAGTTTCAATATGGGATTGTTGGAATTATTATGGAAGGCAACAATCAAGCAAATGTATTAAATATGTACACATATGTTAACGATGGTGGTAACATAATTGTTAACAACTGGAACCAATACTTATAAAGAATCTATTGGCTGCTCTGTGAGTTTTGTTTAGTTGATTTTTTTAAAGTTCTTACCTAGGTATATAAAAACTAGTTTACATCGTAGTATTGTAGATTATACATAATTTAATATGTAGTTAGCATGTTATTGGAGTTACAGTAAGAGTAGCAAATTTATTAGTAAATGTAATTTATAACTATATATAAAAATTTCGTGTCACGATGTATGTTCGCGATAAACTCCGAAACTACTGATCCGTTCAGTAGTTTCGGATTGATAAAATTTTGTAATTATTTATAATATGGTCCAACATAAAAAATATAATTGTTGATTTCAATATTTATTACTGCAAATTAAATGTTTAATATACGCCATTAGTGTGTATTTATCAGTTAGTTCTATAAATTCCTAATAGTTTAGCATATGTATCCGACAGATGGCGTCGTATTTATATTTCTAGAAAATGATTACGCGCAAAAAGCGCCCTTATCGAATAGCAACTTCCTCCAGGCAACCTTTTGATTGAGAAATCACTAGGTAAAGCGGAGATTGTAAAACACACTTTTAGAAATTCTTAAAAATAAACTTATGTGCAGTTTCAATCCTAACTAATATTATAAATGTAAAACTGTGGATGTTTGTTCACGCTCTATCTACTGAACCGATCGTCCTAAAATTTTGCACACACACAGGAGGAGTATGGAGGTACATAGGTACCTTTTATCCCGGGAAAATGTACACTTCCCGAGGGATCGACATTAGCGCAGGAGAAAGCTAGTATAATATGTATTATGTAGATAGAATTCTAGTCTTCTCCCAAACGCCAGGAATTGATTCCGGCACGGAGGTTTTACCCCACAATGCAAATTTTGTTGCTTGTTCTTCTACGACAAATCTGCCTTGTAAATGAGGTTAGCTAATGCAAAAAATATTGGAAGGGGTCTAGTCTATCTTTCTAACCTAGACATTTTGATGAGCATTTTAACGCTTTCAGCTTGATATTTTTTTTCTTTTACAGATCACAAACCAAATCTATATTTTAGTAAAAATGCCCCCTAAAATAAAAAATAATAAAAAAGACCTGGAAAAAAGAAGAGAAGCCCAAAAAATGTGTAAAAAACGGCGATATGCTGATATTAAGAATGATCCAGAATTGTTGGAAGCGGAAAAAAGGAAAAGAAGAGAAAGATATATAAAACAAAAAGAAGCTAAGAAAGAGGTTCAAAAATCTGCTCGTGCGCTAAAAGAACAA
This sequence comes from Eudonia mercurella, assembly GCA_963082485.1. Classification (NCBI taxonomy): domain Eukaryota; kingdom Metazoa; phylum Arthropoda; class Insecta; order Lepidoptera; family Crambidae; genus Eudonia; species Eudonia mercurella. The sequence goes on from CAUJAO010000048.1 coordinate 75,887, forward strand.
AGAAAAAAATGGAGAGAAAATTCAAAAAGGTAAACTAAAAAATTTAATTTATTTAAGAAAATCTACAAAATTTATTATTGAGTGACTACATGTTACAGTAAATACTTAAATTTTTTTTTAGATATCGCCAAAGAAAAAGAGAAGAAGCTCTTGAAGGACACAAAGAGCCCCCATTTCATGTCATTAATATTCAGGCAGTCGCCGATGAAGAAAGTAATTCAAAACAAGAGCCCGACAGTAAACTTGATGATCCGTTGCACAATTCTTCACAAATCAAATCAGAAATAAGAAAGGTTCGATATATTGAGATGAAAAAAAGAAAACAATTATTACAAATTATAGCAGCTTACAAAAAAAAAGACAAAAGACAAAGAAGACAAATTCAGCGATTGAAGAAAAAATTTAGAAAGTGCGTACGCAGCTCAGACAAGACAGCTCATGAAAAGCATTCAGATGAGGCTAGTACTTCGTCTAAGATAAAAGAGACACCCCTTCTAGTACGCGTAAAAAACTTTTTCACCGATGATGCAAACAGTGTCATAACCCCATCCAAGAGAGATTTTATCACTCGAAATAAAGTTCGAGAACAAAAAAGGTATTTATGCTTACCTTTGAAAGAACTGTACAAGAAGTTCCGCCTAGAGACGAATTTAAGAATTAGCTACTCATTTTTTTGTAAGCTGCGACCTTTTTGGGTAGTTTTTCCTAAAAAAAGCAATAGAGATACATGTCAATGTACCATTCATACAAATATGGAATTGCTTATTTCTGCATTGCATAAAGCATCTATAATTGGAGAGAAAAACTGTGACCAGGTACTTTCAAAATTATGCTGCGATTCCAGAAATATAAACTGCTTAAAAAGGCGTTGTGGTGACTGTAAATTAAATATTCTCAATTATACCAATGTGAGTGAAGACAAGAACATAGTATATTTTCAGTGGGAGAAGACAACAAAAGAAGTAATTTTGAAAAATGGCACAAAGAAAAAGCAAGCCATAACAGAGAAACAGAGTAAGACAATCAGCACTACGAAAGCAATAAAAAAAATTGAAAACGATTTGGTTATATTCCTCGAATACACCTACAAAATTGTCGGACAGTACAAAACAATAAAAAATCTTAAAGTAAACCTGAACATTAAAGAAGCTCTCATCCATGTTGATTTCTCAGAAAATTACTCCTTAAAATATGCTGAAGAAATACAAGGTTTCCATTTCGGTGGCAGTAGACAACAAGTTTCGTTACATACTGCAGTTATCTATACGCACAGCTTTGAGACTGGATTAGTAACCTCAACATCAATGTGTACCTTAAGCGATTGTTTGCGCCATGACGCTGCAGCAATATGGGCGCATTTGCAACCATTAATAGACGAAGTAATATCATTGAATCCCTTGATTGACACTATCCACTTCCTGTCAGATTCGCCGTCGTCGCAATACCGAAACAAGAGCATGTTTCATATCATTTCAAAAATCCATACGGATTTTCGTCAATTACATAGAATAACATGGAACTACTCGGAAACTGGACACGGAAAAGGTGCCCCAGACGGCATTGGAGGTACACTTAAAAGGACTGCAGATAGAATGGTTCTTTATGGAGAAGATGTAGGGACATTTAATCAATTCTATGATTTAATTAAAAGATATGTACAAAATGAGCAGCTTAACATTAAAATTAAAAAAGTGGAAGAGAAAGACATACTTCTTAAAAGTAATTTGATTCCTAACAATATAAAACCCTTCAAGGGCACCTTTTCCGTACACCAAGTCGTATGGGAAAAGTCTGAAACTAAAATGATTTTTAGAAAAATGAGTTGCTTTGATTGTTCTGCTGCTCAAATTTGTGTCCATGGACATCATCTAGGGCATATTATAATAAATGTGGAGCCAGAACTTCAAAAGATAAAAATTTTGACTGATATTACATTGAAAGCAGCCAACACTCAGGAATTTCAGTCAGAACCCTCGTGCTCCAAAGATTAGTTTTAAGCAATTAATTGCTTAGATTTCTGCACAACAGTGATTAATTGTTGTTACTTCCTAATATTCTTCTCGTTTTCGATTTATTGATGTTAATTGTAGAAAATGATTGAGTACAACTGCTTGTACTGCAGGACTGATCAATGTCATTATATTAGAATTTATAATGTCCCTAGACTTAGCTGCATTTTTAATAGTCAATCAATCCAGCAAAAATGTGGCACGATTATTAGACTTTTGTTTTTGTTGACAGATTTCTTTAATTCTATGGACATTATAGACGAACTGTTTGTTAAATGGGAAATGGAAAGTTTAATCAGAAAGTGCATAGGCATGTTTTTGTGGTAAAGACTCAATAGTTAATTAGTTTTGAATGAAAATGTTATGTTTGAAAGTTAACAGTTTTTTTTAAGAATAAATAGGATAAGATTGTTTTGAAATTATGTTTATTAAAAATATATAATCTTAATTATTTACTTAAAGTGAACTCGACTGAATGAAAGAAAATATCAAGACTTAATCAGAGATAATAAGGCTGTAAAAGTTTCTATTCTAATTGGTTTAAGTATATTAAAAATAAGTAGAATCAATAATATTTTTGTTAAAAGATGTTAAAAATAAAGGCAAGGTGATTTATATACTTCGTATTTTATTTTCTATATAAAACATTAAGTCTCATTTAAAATTAAGTAACAACTCATTGTCAGCAACAAATAGTCATTATTTTCTACAATACCATCATTATCCTCACAAAACGTCATTGCAGGCAACATAACAATTTTAATAATATAAAATATTTCGAAAAATACTGTATATTTTGGAGTGCCTTTTGTTTTAAATAACATAACTTTCTCTAAACAATAATCCGGCGACAGAAAAAATTCGCGTCACGAGGTTTTAAAATTTTAAGTTTTTTTTGTTCAGAATATTATTTTTAGGAGAACTAGCCACTGGTCAAATATGTTACTTACCATACAAAAATACATAAATAAGTGCGAAAAATGTCTAAAAAGTAAATATGAAAGAAATCCATTAAAGTTACCCCTATCATTAACTGATACACCATATAAGCCAATGGAGCACATGTTCATGGATTTATATAGTACAGGCGGAGTGACGTTCCTAA
>CAUJAO010000049.1:0-30810 GCA_963082485.1 Eudonia mercurella
CCTAGGAGTATAAACTTTATTATCGGGAAGTGTGTAAGACTTATTAACAATTTTTGATGTTATCCCAGCCTTAAAACGAACATCCTCACTAAAGTCTTGATTAGCACTTGAGCGTGAGTTACTAAATAGAATATTGTCTTCTGCTTGGCCAAATTTTCCATGTGTAGCAATAAGGTGTACGGTAGGTCGGCATCCATACTCTTTACTATTTGGGTTGCCGACTTCTTCACGGTAAGGACTCCACGCGCCTTTGGTTTTAACATAATCATTTACACGCTTCATGGCTGCTCGATGAGGGTTAAACTCACCATCTTGTTTTAGTAAACCGTGTAAAAATGTATAAAAATCGGCTTTATGCTGTCCTTTAAAAGGAGCTAATGTTTGGCTAACGCCATAGCAGCTTTTGGGGTAATAATTACTCCTAGTGTAGCCATTTTCATTTTCATTTGCATTGAACTTTGTTGAATAACACCCTTGAACTGATTGCCAAGTTACCCTAACATCTTCATCAAGATCTGCCATCATGAAAGCTAATATTGTTTTTACGCGGTTCATCCTAGAAGCATAGTAAGCTAACCAGTTTGAATAGTTTTGTTGCTCTTTAGCGGAGCTTATTCTACCGCCGTCAATCCAACACTTCTTCTGAGTTCCTATTACACTTTTATCTGTTGATAATCGGGGGTCTGCTCCACAACCTGCTTTTGGATTCCATCGATAATAATGACTATTTGTTGTATTATTTAAATTCCAATATTGGAAGGCCGTTTCATCCCAGCCACGTGGGACAACTTTATTTAAATTCCAAGTACCGACAGCACTATAATCTGCTCTTCGATTTTGATTAAAAATAGCGTTATATAAATAACCATCAACTGTTGCGTTAGAAAAACTAAACTCTGGGTAGCTGGTTTTTTTTAAGACACCTTTATCCATAATAAAGCGAGGAGGGACTTTATACTCATAATCAGGGTTATAAAATAATCCATTATAATCTGGTGATGCTAAATTATAATTAGGATCCCATGTTTCTTGTCCTTCTGGCGAATGGGTATATCCCATATTCAAAGTATCATCAATGGTGATAATTAAGTTCATAGGTACAGTTGACTTAATTGATAACGGGGTTTGCGAAGGCTGTGCCGCAATAGAGAAATAACTATACCCTAAAGAGCAAACAATAATTCCAGCAACCAATTTATTATGAGTTTTATTTCCGTACATAAGCATACTCTACTGTATATATATATCCAAAGTCGTTTTTTTGTGCATCGGTACTAGGAGGCGTACCAACCGAAAAAATTTTCACTAAATAATCGCCGATTCCTTTGTTATCGCAGCTATTGATTCCTGATGTACTATAGCCTTCGGTGTTACAACCGGCCACAATGTACCATCTGGGTTGTTCAGATAAATAATCGATGGAGTTAGATCCCAAACCATAATGGCGAGCATTACGAACGATGCTGTTACTTGTTGTTGTAGGGCTTGGTAGTGCATATTTGGGTGTTATAGGGCAGGCGGGAACTTTATTTTCTGTCACAGCACCTTTATAACAATCATCAGTATCATTAATTTCTATCGTTTTATTATAAGCGGCCTGAAAAGCCTCATTAATAGCTGAGATAGAAGCATTCTCTGACAAAATATTGATCTGAATGGAGGTGTTATAATTTGAGCTCAATAATTGACTTTTAATAGCTGTTAAACAGAATATTAATAAGACAGCCAATATGACTAGTGCAACAAATAATGTACTACCTTGTTGTTGTTTTCTCATTTTATTAACCCAAATGTCTTATTAACTGTTGTGCAAAGTTTTTTACTGTTTGTTGATCGATTTTCCATAGCATTTAATGGATTTGGATAGCTACAACTTTGTTGTAAAACATCCTTTCCAGAGCTCACTGTTACGCTTAGAGAAACAGAGTTTTTAGTGTTGGTAAAACTTAAGGAATCAATAAATGCTTCTGAGTCAGCGGTATAGCTTTTAATATCGCTAGGATTGTTTTCGATAAAAGAGTTACAAATTAATTGACCATTTTGGTCAGCGTTTATTTTTGTAATCAACATTACGTCTTCTTCAAAACTATTTAAAATAGATGAAAAGTAGAAATAGCCACTACAACTTAAAATACCTTGTATTTCAGCTTTATTACTGTTTGAAGTCCAATCTGGTTTACCACTATTAATATCAGTGTAAATGCTGCTATTTGATGTAGGGGGTAAATAGTTTCGAATACATAATGTTTTATTATCGGTACTTATAGTTATTGAGCTTCCAGCACTAAAATGGCAATCATTTAAGTTTGACTCAGGAAATATAGTCTCGGGATCCTCAAAGGCTATGTCTGAAAGTAATGGTACTCCCGTTGTCATATCGCCTAATGTTTCTGAAGGTACATAACCCGTCCATTTTAAGCTGTTTTTTATTTTGCCTAAGATAAGCTCAATTTCTTTCTCATTATTTATTTTAGCTTCTGATATTTTAGAGCTTTTAAAAATACTGATAAAAAAGTCGCTTAATATTAATAATAAAAAAATGCCAATAGTTACAGAAACCATTAACTCTATTAGTGAAAACCCACATTGTTTTTTTATTTTTGTCTTCATGGTTGTATTGCCGCCTTAAAAAGTCTTACTCCAGCTGTTGAGTCATTTGCACAGCTATTTATACTGGTGTAGGTACTATTAGATAAAGTCTCGCATTCTTTGCTATACCAGGCCATTTGGACAACTACTAAGGAACCCGAAGCAGTGCAAGTTTCACCATTATTACTCTGGCAGATAAAATAGTATTTTTTTAGTAAGGTGTCATCAACATCCATTGTTTTAGAGATTTTCGAGGACCAGCAGCTTAGAAAAGCAGTTGCTAATTCTGAACTATTGTTTGTTTGTGGATTACAAGCAGAGTCTATGGAGGGAAAACTATCATTGGCGGCCTTAAAAAAGGGAGAGCCACTGCGTAATGTCTGATTAGAATACCAACTGTAGTTTGAGGTTGAAATTTCAGTAAATAAACTGCTAATAAATTGCTCAGCTAAATATGATTGAGAAGTTTGTGTAACACGCGCATTATTTTTCAGTTGTAGAACGGCTAAAGCAACAACGCTGATGGAGATAATAACTAGTGTCACCAATACCTCAATCAATGTAAATCCTCTTTCTTGCCGATGTATTACAAAATCATTGAGATGCTTTACTGACATTGTTTAAACTCCCCACCTTTTCCTAAGCAAAAGGACTTTGCATCAACTACATCATTTAAAGTGATAGAAAATTTGACATGATCTATTTCAGCGAAATCAAATACTTTATAATATTTTTTAGTATTTACCGTCATAATGTCGCTTAATGAGCTACTTTTTGGTGTAATATTGTCACCATTTAAAATAAAGCCATTTGGATAAAAACAAACTAATGAGCTATTAGTAGTTGATGCATCACTGGAAATATCTTGATTATTTTGCAGTCTTAAAATTTGGTTCACTTTAACCGATGTATTGTCAGTCGAAGCTTGCCCCTTCAAATAGTGCTCTTTTAAATATTGTCCTTGACTGTCGGTGGCTTTTTCAACGCAAAGATAGCGTTCTGTTAATATTGCCTTATTACGAACATAAGCAATAAAGCCTTTAGATTCATTATAAAAGCTATTCACGCTGTATTTTTTAATCCAAAACAAAGATGAAACAGCTAGCGTAATAATGATGGCTAATATGGTTAAGGTTATAAGAAGTTCCGTTATTGTAAAGCCTTGTTCTCTATTATTAAACATAACATCCTGCACTTAATAAGTTTAATAGAGCAAAGTAAAGTCTTTTATAGGTGTTCAGCTATGTGACATTTCTTCATATCTATATATTGATTTCATTGGGGTGATTATATATAAAAAAATTAAATAAAATGAAATTTTAATTGTGATTTGTTTCACAATACAACTATATTGTTTGGTTTTAAAAAACATTAGAGTCTGTTGATTATTTGAATAAAATTAATCGCCAAAAGAACAACTACTCTCTATCTAATGCTACAAACATGACTCAATGACGAGCTTTGGCTGAAGCTAAAGTCTATTCTCCTAGACTTGAAGGTCTATGATAAACCAATGTAAGAGTTATCCTCACTGGAATACTGTACCGCATGAAAACAGGTTGTCCATGGCGTTATCTTTCAGAGTGTTTTGGTAAGTGTAATAAAGTATTTAAAGTGTTCAGGCGATGGTCAAAATCAGGAAAATTTAGGCAGCTATGCAAGACAGTAATCTTAGATCCTGATATGGAGTGAGTATCAATTGATGGTTCTCTCGTTATGGCACGCCAAAGCAGTACGGGGATAGCAAGTAATGAATGTCAAGAGATGGCCAAAGGTGCGGGGGAAATAGTTTTAAAATTCATTTAGCTGTTGATGCTTATGGAAATTCTTTAGATTTTTTAATCAGTGATAGTGTCTCTCATGATATTAAAGCTGCCACCCATTTACTATCACGCTTAGATTTAGGCAAAACAGAAGTATTAAATTCTGATAAAGGTTTTGATTCTGAGGAGCTTCGTGATTTAATTAGCTCCAGTAAAACCCATCCTAACATTCTAAAAAAAAGAAATAATAAACTAGGAAATGCTCATATGGGCTGGGCTGTTAATAGGCAAAACATGTTGTTGAAAGTACATTTGTTCGATTAAAACACTTCAGGGCTATAGCGACACGTTTTGATAAACTAAAAAGTAGTTATTTCAGTGCTGTTGCATTGGCTTGTCCTTCCACAGCGAGTGCAGGTTGGGGGCCTTGGACGTTATATAATGTTTCCTATGCAGGAGCGATGCAGAAATGTGCGTGGATAAAAACTTTATATAAAAATGGACGAGCTATAAGATCTGAATTTAAATACAATTATGGAATACCAAGTTGTCCTGCTCCTTAAAGCATTTAAAAGAGAAATAATTAGTTGCTTTAATGCAAGCCCTAACTGGTAGGGCTTGTTTAGATTAGATTATTTATTCCATCCCTGACGAAATGAAACTTAGCTAAATTATTTTTCGGTTATATTCTTCCATATACCAATTTTTTGATTTTGTGCTTTTTGTTCATACTCTAAAAGAGAATCAATTCCATCGTTGAATTTCGAGTTTTCAGATACCTGTGCCATACCTGAAGCGACTTGAAATTTTGCTACATCCTTATTTTCGCAACTTACAGAGCCAAATACAAATTGATTATTGTTCAAATGTACTTTTACTGTAGCTTCTTTATTTAGGCATAATTTTGTCAAGTTTTGTTTTGACTCTTCGGCATAGGGCTGATTATTAAAGGGCGCGTCAATGTCTGCTACCATTAAAGTTATATTATTGAATTCTTGTTTATTATATTTATTTTCTGGTCGGCAGTTAGCTGCTAAAGAACCACCATTATTTACGCTGAGAATCATACAAAAAAAATTATTTCCATCTGTTTACTTCCTCCAATTGGACGCTTATAAAGTCTTTAAGATTATTGCTAGCTACCTTAGTCTATTGAGGCGAGGCAGTCAAATATTACTTTATGCGTTACTTTTAGTTGAAAAGTCTAATAGGGATAAAGCCCTAACTGGTAGGGCTTGTTTAGATTATTTCAATTGATTGGATAACCGCTGTACACCAATAGTTAATAATTCAGGAATGAACTCTAGTGGTATACGATTACCTATTAGTTCAGACATTTGTCTTTTGTTATCTTCATAGACAACTGTAGCATTCATAGGGATTTGGGTTATTTGCATTTTCATATCGTTTCCGAACGTCAACATAAACCGTGAATGCATCAATATTGTAGAGATAACACCATCTATGATTTCATCATCTACAGTTGGAAATTTAGAGAATGGTATTTTATTTTTGATTAATTACTCAATACATGCATCTGAATAGGCTAACGCTTTTTTCCTAACATCTTCTCGCTACTCTGGATATTCTAAGCTATTGTTATTCATTCCATAGCCACCAGTTTTACGAATAGATGGTAATACTTCACCAGCAACCCACTTTCTAAAACGATGGGGTAGAGTTCCTTTATTAACAGCATCACGGCAGCGTAATATTAAAGTGAATAAACCTGATTCGTTGATGATAAGCATTTCTTGCCTTCTGCCAAGGGTGTCGGTTAAACCTACTCCCTTCTCATCATCGTCTAGCTTTAATAGTGCATCTCTATGATTGGTTATTTTTAATGCTTTGCAGACATCAACAGCAATAAACCAAGGTTCATCATTGATTAATAGGGTACGTACTTGATGATCTTCAAAGTTGAATATAGATAATTGATTAGACATTTTATGCTCCGAATATATAGTTATTGCCACTTAGTGGGTGGCGGGCTTCAACTACCGTATTCGGACGGTGGAACTTATTCCCCAAAAGGGTGTTGTATTAGGTTCTCTCGACCCGCCATAACTAGGCAATACCTAAAAATCAGGCATAAAAAAACCGCTTAAGCTGTCGGGTGCGGATAACCGCCGAATATATAATAGTAAGCAAACTATACAACCCCGTTACTTGCTTGTCAATTGCTGTTAAACTCCATCGATTGAGTGATGTTTGGCGAACGGGATATCGTCCCAGATCATCGATCTGAGGCGGTGCTGCCTGTTGATTCTGTTGTGGACTATTTTGCGGTGCTGGTCTTTGCTGCTGATTGGCTTTGATCTTGACGGCTGTCTAACATCTGCATAGTGCTTGCATAAATCTTCGTTGTGTATTTATCATTACCTTGTTGATCTTGATACTTCTCAGTAACGATCTTACCCTCAAAATAAGCAAGCGAACCTTTAGTTAAGAATTGACCTGCTACCTCTGCTAACTTCCCAAATATGGTTATATTGTGCCATGTAGTACGTTCTTGGCTTTGCCCGTTCTGATCTTTCCATTTCTCGATAGTCGCTACTGACATATTAGCAACCGCGCTTCCTGATGCTGTATAACGCATATCAACATCATTTCCCAATCGACCAATGATTTGAACCTTGTTTAAACTAGCCATTTAACCACCTATAATAATATTCATTCTTTTTTCAAGTTCTTCATAAAATAGAGCGACCTTTTCGGTCATAAAACTAATCATTTTTTCATCACGATAAGCACGCTTAATAAATATTGGCATGCCTCGTGAGTAACTAATAAAATCGCACCATTCACGCTCAGATACCCACAAACCACCTTGAACTTGATGTATATGTTCAATAGGAACGTTACCGTCAATAATTACACGGCATTGCTCTTTAGGAATTTTGCTTTTTATTTCGATAAGCCCGTTGATACCAACTAACCCATCAGGCGAATAACCAACACAATGATTTTTAATAAAACCGCATTCAGTCAATAAGTTACTGGTTATTTCTTCATATAACTGTCTAGCAATAGGTTCTTCTTCGTGACCTCTGTCGATATGCTTACTATAAGCATGGCTTTGTAATTCGCCTGTAATGCGTTCGGCTATTAATTCATACATATAACTAATAGCCATTTGAGAGAAAAATTCTTTTTTTGATCTAGGTTTGCCAAGTAATAGTTTTATCTCTGACATGATTATAATCCCCAGTCTTAAATCTAACCATTCTTGGCTTCCTTGTTCGCAATTAATTATTTCCATTGGATGATAGCGCCTTATCTAACATCGCAGTTGCATGATTAAAAGCATCTTTTGTTATTTGGTCGGGTCTGCCATAGACCTTAATAAATCCGTCTTGCCTGCCCTTTGGTAATTGCGATAACTTTTTATTAATGAACTCTTGCTGAGACTTAATGATAGTCTGTGATGGGATAGCGTTTTTCCCGTCATCATCTTCATTCTTGGTAGCAATATTTAACAGGGAACAAAGAATATAACGTTTACCATAACTTACAGATGAACCTATCTGTTGAACAAGATTTTTAGCACCTGAATTATCGGCAGGCAATGTTATTGATGTTTGTATTTTATGACCTAATTTATGGCTTAATAATCCAGTAATAGCAATGACGTTATCTTTTGTATCTGTTAGAAACATAACATTAAAGCCGTGACTCTTCATGATAGGCTTTACAATCTAAACTATATTTTCTAATGTTGAGTAACTTGTTTCTCTAGTACCTGCTTTAATCAAACCATCTTCGGCAATGATTGGAATCTCTGTTTGCATTTCAGCCATCGCTGCATAAAAGGCGGTTTCTGCATTTCTGGCAGAGATACGTTCATGCATTTCTAGCAACCTTTCCATCTTATCTATATCGACATTAGGATCGGTCGCCGCTCTCTCTATAATACCTAACACAGCTTTTGTTTCTTGATCTGCCTGAGTTAAAGATTGATTTTTTTGCTCAATTATTACTGCTTGATTGTTCTCTGACATTTTGAATACTCCTTAAAACATACCTTTAAACGAATCACTTAATAAAATTGGTTCTTCTATAAAACACATTTTTTCAACTGAAAAACTATTAAAAATATTCGTAGAATCAATCATAAATAACTCCTTTGGTATGTTCGCTAATGTTGATAGATCGGTATTAAATTGAATTACTAAAAGTGCTAACACGTTAGATGCAATATTTAATTCATCTTTTTTATTAGAGTTACGGTATGCCATAATTCTAAGCGCTATTTTTGCTATTGTTTCAGCTTGTCTGGATGTTAATTTATCAGAACGTCTTATCTCATAGTCATCATTCCCTTTATACTGGATAAAGATATTATCTCCCCATTTAGCAACAGCATTATTTTCTGACATTCTTTTTACCTCTAACTAACTTTATTAAATTTCTAACTCCACGGCCTGAACGTTTAGTTTTACGATTCGTAAAAAAATCATGTGCTAGGCCAAAAATCTATTAAGGTATCGTCTGCTTTTACGATTAAGTGAACTCCACCGTTTTTGCTTTCGAATGCTATACCTTGTTCAATAAGTAGATTGGTAGAGTAGGTCAAATTTGATTGCCTTTTTTTCTTCTTTATTTCTGACCAATCTCTAAATATATCGCCCATTGTGTAACTGTCGTCTTCTTTGATATTCATTATTGATACTCTTTTAATTACCCCATAAGAAAGCAATCTAACCAGCGTATGCTTAAGTCAGAAGATATAGGTTGATCTGGCTAAATTGCTTTCTTATAGGTAGAATTGGTTGAAATTAAATGGATATTTGTATGAAAGACACTCTGTTTTGGTATGACTTTATATCTGGAGTTTGCAGCACAATACTGATAGTATCGCTATTTATAGGATTTTTTTTTCTTGTAGGATTTATATCAAATAAGTTCAAGCTGGACGATATATGGCTCAGCTTGATAGCTTGTTTATTGATGCCGATAGTAGCTGTCTTTCTTTTCCAATTCGTACCTTATGTTAGATTTTTAGATACAGAGTATTCTGCTCCCACAGTTATGTATACCTCTAGAGGTGGTGCTATAATTCCAAGTTTGGCAAATATTCCAATGGGCACTATTTTAGGCGTGTCGTTCACTTTTGGTGCTATTTGGCTGGTTATTAGATTTCTAACTAAAAAATAAGTAATAATCAATTAACTAATAAAACCACCCTGTATAGGATTGTTTTGTTAATTAACTTTATAAGTTTGAACTCTTAAGATAATATACGTCATAGTTAATTGTAGAGAGCTAATACTATGAGAGAGAAATTAATGAGGTTATTTCTGATTATAGATATAGTAGCGCTTGGTCTTTTTATTGTTTCTTTATTTTCGCTCTGTTTTTTAGATCTAAGCGATCGTCATGAATTTTTATTTCTAATTCTTTTAATCGCCTCATTTCCTAGCTTCCCTAGCCTAGTGGCATTTAAAAAGACAAAATAGATAAGTTTCTAATTAACTAGAGCAGGGCGGTTAAACCCTGCTCGCATAGTCTCTTTTGAACTAGGTTTATCCATTCTCGCCCTAGCTGCTAGCTGGCCACCAACTCGACACCAGCACTCCTGTTTTTCTAATCTTCACTGCACTAGATCACTCGGAGGCAACACAGATTCATTCTGCTAAGTGAGGGCATTATTTAAGGTAAATGCCGCTTAACCTTTTAACCATCTTTAGCAAACGCACTAGTTAATACGCTTGGTGAAGCAGGATGTTAAGTTATTAAATCTTTATGTATGTCAAAGTTCTTGTAACTTTCTAAATCTTCTTTATCTATCTCATCAGTTATCATTTTTGTTGTTTCAAAATCTCCTTCATTTATTTTTCTTTTCGCAAGTTTATTTTTTACTTTGTTTGTTGCTCCATCCTCGTTTTACGCCTCAACTAGAACAGCGCATCTAGCAAATAAAGTAACCACGTAATAAGCCATTTCCTAACCCTCATTAACCTTTAAAATAACCCTGTATTAACCTGTCTAGCTTCTTGCATAGATATAATCTTTCTCCCAACCTTAATCATCACTCGTAAGCCTTTACCCCCCCCTATTTTTAGAGGCTAGGGCGATATAGTCAGAGCAAAACTTAGGAGAGCTAAACTCGCAGACTACGAATGACATGGCTATCTCCCTACATTGCCCAACTAACAATTGACCAGATAACCATGACACTAAATAAAGCACCGCAAGTTACGTTTAATATTGTTTCGCCCATCTAAGCCACCTTTAAAGCTATAGCTGATACAGCAGTTAATATAAAAAGAATGTCTAGTGTGATTCTCATTTAGGCGGCCTCTTTTTCTAGACTGGCTAGCAGTGCAGATAATTTATTTTTATAGTCGATAATGTCCTGAACAGAAGAGCGATACTCAACTTCACCATCAATTTCAAATTGTTGAGACTTTTTAGGTTTTATCGTTCTATTGGCAGTCTGAACAAAAGAGAAAAGCTCTAAAATGTGGGCCATGCTTAATGACCTATCAAATCAAAAACAGTGGGTTGTTAATGGAGTCCTTCAAAAAATAACCCCTACTGACTGGAAAGACCTATTAACCGCCTGTTTACGTCAAGAAATGAGAGTAGCCGAGGGTATTAGTGGCGGAATTGTCTTGTTAGGCCGCGGGACAAGCCGTATGACCGTAAAAGAAATGAGCGACCTAATGGAGCTTATGCATTCATTCGGTGCTGAAAACGGCATTAAATGGAGTGCTAGAGAATATGACTTTATCTATTGGAGTGAGGCAGCATGACAGACCTAAGAAAACTAGCCAAGGGCAGGCAATGCCAAGTAAGACTAGACGGTATCTGCAACCATAATCCAGAAACAACCGTACTCGCTCATTATCGAATGGCTGGTACGTGTGGAACAGGAATAAAGCCTAACGATTTACAAGGTGCTTGGGCATGTAGCGACTGTCACGCAGAAACCGACCGCCGCACACGCATTTTAGAGAACGAATTTGTACGCCTATGTCATGCGGAAGGTGTTATGCGCACTCAGGCTATATTGATTAAAGAGGGGGTTATTAAGGTATGAGCCATGAGTGCAAAGAATTTATAAAGCTATCAAGTATGAACAAAAAGATATGCTCAGAGTGCGGTAAAGAGTACGAATGGAACTTAAACCAAGATCAAAAGCCATTACTAAACAGCAGTCGAGGAGACAGAAAGAGTCATGAATTAATCGAAGCTTTTGACGAGGAGCGCATGGACATCATAGGACAGAACGGAAACGATGGCGAAGTGTATATGTGCGGTGATCACTGGTTAGAGACTGGTAGCCCATGGAAAGAGTAAGCGAGCAATACAGAGCAGAATGTGGGGCTAGATACTGGTTAGGTAATGGCTTTACAACACGCTCTAAAACAGAACAGCTCAGGGACGATATAAGGAAGCGAAGAGGACAAAAGGCAGCAGATTACTTAATTGAGAATATGCGTAAAGAATGGAGTAAGCAGAATGGCAAGTAAAGCACCATTAGAAACGCAAGAGCAATCTAACCTAATCAAATGGTTCAGGCTTCAATATAGGCCTATAGCTTATTGTCTATTCACTATTCCTAATGGCTCTGTATTAGCTGGTGGGGTTGTCGCTCGTGCTAATAAAAGAAGGGCTAGTTGTCGGTGTATCTGATCTATTCCTCATGCAACCTAACGATAAATATCACGGCCTATTTATCGAAATGAAACGCAAAAAAGGGGCTACGGTATCCGAAGATCAAATTAAGTTTATAGAGAGAGCAGAAAAACAGGGATATAAAGCTGTGATCTGCAAAGGATTTGAACAAGCAAAAAACGTAATACAAGATTATTTAGATGTAAAGGGATAGTACATGAAATACACGATAGCGCGCAAAGCACGGCATGATGCATACTATACAGGTAAAGAAAACACAGTAGATCAATTCTTAATGCTAGGTACTACTGTTCAAAAGACTGTTATGAATAATAGCACCTCCGCAAGCATGGATTCATGGTTAAAAGGCAGGGTACAGAATGCAATATCAACGCTACCCGAAAACATCCAAGGTTTTGGCAATTGGATGTACTCGCCTATGCGTAACATAGACGACCTAGAAGGTGCACAAGAGGCTGTATTTGATAACTTCTGGTATAACTTCAAGGCAGAGAAGCTTAGTACTAAAAAATGGCAGCTATCCAAAGAATTAACATTGTGCGCTATCCTTGAATATTTCTACGTGATTATGGGCAATCCTAGTCCTTTTAAAAACTCCGCCTACATATGCAAGTTTTTAAAGGATGAAAAAAACGTCCATATCTCCAATCACAACTGGGTTAGAGACTGGCAATATATATATGATGCCTTATTAAATTCATGTGCTTATATTGATGCTAAAGCGCTAGAACCAGTATCTAAAATCATAAGGATAGAATATGATAAAGTTGCTTAAAAATAATAAAAATTAGATATTCATGCTAATAATTTATTTATTTTAAGTTAAATATTGACTATTTATGAAAAAATAAGCATTATTACCATAATTATTTTTTCACCCTAAATAAAGTTAAAAAAACACAGCCCCTAGCCTAATCCGCAGGGGCTTTTTTTATGCTTATGTTTCTTTATACTATATCTTTTGTTATTGGTGGAGTATAAGGAAATGAGACAAGTAATTAGCGTCATTGTATTAGCTTTTTGTATTATGGGGTTTGGTGGAAAGCCTACGTTTTCGATTAATAAAGAAGGTACATCAGAAACCTATGCTAACAACCCTGTTTTTATAAAAGTAGAACCTGATGCTCTTGTAAATAAAACTATCTATAAGTTTACCGGTATTCCAGAATCAGTGGATAGTATAAAGACTAGTGATTTAGACGCATTGGGAGGATATGTTGAGCTTTCTCCCACAAGGAATTCTTTTACTTTAATAATCAAAGGTAAAAAAAGCTTTGATAAGCTCATTGATAGATTAAATCAAATCGATTACGCAAAGGATAATGGTATGGATTGTAAAAAAATAGGTGCAGAGAAAGGTAATCTGCTTTGGTGCTTAAACACTGAAACTACAAAATCGTTACTAATTTCTTACAACCCATTTACAGATAGTGCGGCTTTAACTGTTGAATTTAAATGATTGTAAAAAATCATCAAGTCATAATGGAATCTATTATAAATAAACTTTAACTAAGAAGTTTTGTAATCAACCAACCGCCCATTGAGGCGGTTTTTTTTGCCTAAAATTTAACAAGATAAAATGAAATGCCAGAAAAAGACATAGGTTTTTGGATAAACCTCTACAACATAGCCCGAGAGCAGGGAATAGCCTTAGCTATGGTTTTCGTACTAACCATATTTCGCATGTATCGAGACGAAAAACACCCAAGCTTTAAATTAGTGTTATTCGACTCTATCTTTGGTTCACTTATTGTTTTTAGTGTCGGTGTTACCTGTAGAGAGTTTGGTTTGTCTTATGGATGGACATTGGCTGCCTCTGGTTTTATTGGCGTATTTGGTTTGGAAACGGCTAAGTACTTTATAAGAAAATTAATTGATAAAAAAATAGAGCAAAGCACCAACTTTACCAATGAGGATAGTGAGCTATGAGAGTAACATTAACTCGTGAGCAATCGAAGGGTTACGGTACATTCGGCACTATAACGCTACCTGATGGAAAGCAGTTTGACACGCTAGAACTACCTGATAAGGACAATAAGCGCCAAGTGTCATGTATCCCCAAAGGAACCTATCAATGCAAGATAGTTAACTCCCCTAAATTTGGACGAATCTATGGTATTTTAGATGTCCCTGGTCGGGCTAACATACTTATCCATGCAGGGAATTATGGTGGGGATGTGGAGAAAGGTTACAGAACAGATATTTTAGGCTGTATTTTACTTGGAAAGGCTAGAAGTAAGCTGAACAATCAGCCCGTGGTCACAAGTAGCAAAGTTGCTTTAAAAGAATTTATGATCGCATTAAATAATGAACCTTTTGAACTGGTGATCAAATGAAACCTGATCAATATGTCAGCAAAGTCAAAAAAGCAATACGTAAGATAAAAACTATTAAAGTTGAGTTTATTATCATCATGAAAGATGGTCGAGTGTGCATATCGGGGTTTATTGATTGAATATGGACACTATCACTAAATACGCCTCTATAGGTTTAGGTGCTATATGTGCTTTATTGATTATCTACTGCCTACTCTTACGAAACGATAGAGACAATGCACTAAATAAAGTAGATAGCTTTAACGGTCAGCTCAATACAGTAATAGCCGCTAACCTAAACCTAAAAGGCTCTATTGATCTACTAGAGAAACAAGCAGAAAAAAACAGAGGCTACATAACCCAGCTTGAAGATCAGAAAGCAGAAACAAGCAAAAGAGCTATGGAAGAACTAGAAAGATTCAAGAATGCGAAAAAAACTAATCCACCTGTTAATAGCTGGGCTGATAGTAAGCTCCCTAATGGGCTGTACTAACAAACAAGTAGTAACCGAAGTAAAGACGGTTTACATCAAACCACCAGTAATAACCCAATGCACTAGATACTCAATCCAAAAATGCAAGCCTGAAACAAACGGCGAGCTATTCGAATGTACGCTAGAGATAACCAAGCAACTTAATTTATGTGCTGATCAGGTAGAACAATTAACGATATGGCAAGACCAAAACTAACCAAAAAGCAGCAATTATTCATAAAAGAATACTTAGTAGACCTAAATGCTACTAAAGCTGCTGTACGTGCTGGTTATTCGGAGGCTACGTCATATTCTATTGGGCAGGAAAACCTGAAGAAACCTGAAATTAAAAACGCAATTCAAGAAGCTATGGATAAAAGGTCAGAGAGAACAGAGATAACTGCTGATTATGTGTTAAATGGTATTAAGGAAACCATAGAGCGATGCGTTCAAGCTAAACCTGTTTTAGATTCTACAGGCAACCCTGTCATGATTGAGACTGATGACGGAAGTTTAACGCCTGCCTATAAGTTTGATGCTAGCAATGCATTAAAAGGCTATGAGCTACTAGGTAAACATTTAAAGTTATTTACAGATAAACAAGAGATAGATCATTTATCAAGTGACGGCTCTATGAGGCCAACCATTATCCAATTGGTAGCACCAGAATATGACGGTAGCGAAAATTGAGCTGCCACCAAAGTTAATACCAGTATTTAGCGGAACTGCTCGTTATCGTGGTGCTTATGGTGGACGTGGTAGCGGTAAAACTAGATCGTTTGCATTAATGACCGCTGTCAGAGCATACATGTTTGCGGAACAGGGGATAAGCGGTGTTATATTATGTGGCCGTGAGTTCATGAATTCCCTTGAAGATTCCTCAATGGAAGAAATCAAGCAAGCGATTAGATCAGTACCTTGGCTTAATGATTACTTTGAGATTGGTGAGAAATACATAAGAACCAAGAACAAATTAGTTTCTTATGTTTTTAGTGGATTACGTCATAACCTAGACAGCATCAAATCAAAAGCACGAATATTAATAGCGTGGATTGATGAAGCGGAAACGGTGAGCGAAACTGCTTGGCGTAAGTTAAATCCTACTGTACGCGAGAACGATTCAGAAATATGGGTAACATGGAATCCTGAAACAGATGGAAGTGCTACAGATAAACGTTATAGGAAAAATATTCCCAATAACGCAAAGATTGTAGAATTAAACTATAGCGATAATCCTTGGTTCCCTGAAGTATTGGAACAAGAGCGATTATCTGACTTAGCAAGATTAGACCCTGCTACTTATGCGTGGATATGGGACGGTGCTTATCTTGAAAACTCAGAGAAACAAGTACTCGCCAATAAATATCACGCTAGGCATTAATGGCTCTGGACGCGGAGATTATAGAAGTTCTGAAATAGGCGCATTTAATCCAGCCGAACAACAGCTAAAGATAGAAACACTGGTTCTTGGGCTTGCCACTGTGTCTATCGTAGAACCCGTCGAAGTTGGTGAGGATGAAGAAAGTGACGCAACATTACGATCACGTTTTTTACTCACCAGAGCAAGACCCGCTAAAAACAATGCAGATGCAACGGATGCGGCAATTAAAGAGTTACCCGGAGTAATAGAGTCAACCTATCTAGAAAACTATACCCATGAAACAGATAGTGACGGCGTTCCAGATCATACTGTTAATTTTATTATTGATGGTGGGGATGAGCAAGAAATCGCAAAGACGATCTTTGATAATAAAACAGGCGGCACTGGATTAATGGGTAAAGTGCTTGTAGAGATACTCGACAGCAAAGGAAAAAAAAGAAAGGTCTGGTTTGATCGCCCGACTGTAATCTATTGTTCACTGTCAGTCACTGTTGTTAGAAATGAAGAATATACCAATCTTGACACAGAGGGTATTAAACAAGCCATTGCTAATTATGGTTTTAAAATAGGTGAAGATGTCTTATTAAGCTGTTTGTTTACCCCTATCAATACTATTAGCGGTTTTTGGGTAAAAGAAATAAAAATAGCAGAAAAAGGCAGCCTGTTAGGACTGCAAAACATCTTTATTGATGCACGCTCAAGAGCAAGGTTCTTGACTGAAGATATAGAGGTTATTATTGATGAACTATGATGACCTTCTGATCTGGCAGTATCAAGACAAACCAAAGGCTAGGGCAACAGTTCAATTACTCAATTATGCGCTGCATAACTCTTGGCTAGGATTGGTCACATTACCTACTGCTTTAAATGTTGATACAGCTACAGGTAAAAATCTTGACCTAGTAGGTATGCGTGTAGGCCAAGAGAGGATATTAACAGCCTATAGCCCTCGTGAGTTATTTGGCTTTACCCAAACCCCAAGGGGAAAAGGATTTAATGTTGGTAAGTTCTACAGATACGGTGATCCATACCTAGAATCAGTGGTTTTAAGTGATGATGATTATCGATTTTTGATTAAATGTAGGATTGCTAAAAACTACCAAGTAGGAACGATAGCCGATACTGAAAATATGCTCGCCTTTCTTTTTGATGAAGATTCAGCGGCATACGATGGCTATGACATGTCAATTTCAATCGTTATCAGAAGCGCCAGCGCTACGCTATTACACAACTCGATATGCTGCCGCGTCCGTATGGGGTAATGATTAGATTTTATATAGGTGCTCCAAAAAATGCTTTTGGTTTTTTAGGTGCTAAAGGTGTTCAGGGATTCAATCAAGGAAAATTTGCAAGGTATTTAACATATGATATTCAATAGACCAGATGAGCAAGTATTTGCATCGACAGCAAAATCAGGCGAAGTTGCAGACTTCCCTGATATTTTAAGAGGGTGGGGGTTAACGTTTGAACAAACGGGCGGTATTCCTCCTATGGAATGGTTTAATGCTTTAGGACTTAGAACGGATCAGGCTATACAATATTTATTGCAAAATGGCGTTCCAGAATGGGGAAGTAACACAGACTATCCTGAAGGTGCTTATGCTCGCTATAACAATAAAATATGGCGTTCTAAAAAGCGTAATTCAGGGAACGAACCAACAGCCTTAAATGATAACTGGGAGCAAGCCGCTCTTACAGTAACAGAGGTAAAAGCGTTAATTCCCCAACTAATGACACAGGAAGAGTTTGAGACTGGAGAGTCAAAAACACCTCGGACAATCAATGCGCAATTATTAAAGTCACTTTATACGCCTCTAATGACAAAGTCCGAACTAGATAAAGGGACATCAATAGAGCCTAGAACTATCAATGCGGCACTACTAAAAATCATTAGTAGCAAAGGGCAATATCCTTTTCATAGTGTAAACACTTCAACCACATTAACAGAAGACCAAGCAGGGGTAATCTTAATTGATGCAAGCGCTGGTCCTATCGATATAACCTTGCCTGAAACGAAGGAAAATATCGGCTTTGTACTAAAACGTATAGATAGCAGCCTAAATACAGTTAAAGTAAAAGTGTCTGGCACAGATAAGATTAAGTATAACTTACTTATCAATGCGAACGGCTATTCATTCTTTAATCTATTTGGTGCGGGTGATTATTGGCATGTGGTTTCAGATGGGAACGGAAGCTGGTACGACATAAACAGGGCAGATAAAACAGCCTTAGGAACAATCAGTTATCAATCATCAACTATTGCTCCTGCGGGGGGGTATGTTGTCGCAAACGGTTCTTTGCTAAATCGTGCGGATTTTCCTTATTTATGGGATTACGCGCAAAAGTCAAGGCTGTTGGTAGAGGACAGTAATTTTACTGGAAATGAAGGCTGTTTCTCAAAAGGTGATGGTACTTCAACGTTTAGAGTTCCTGATTTAAGAAGTACATTCCTAAGAGTACTTGATAACGGCAAAGGAACAGACAGCGGACGAATCGCTGGGAGCTGGCAAAAAGGCTCGTTATCTTTCGTTGACACGGGTAGCGCTGGTGTATGGGGCAGTTATGACACGACCCGAACTGACACTATCGATGTGGCTCTTAAAAAGGCTGGTCTTGATAGTTTTAATACCTCAGATTATCAAGGAATAAGAATGGCTGGAGCCGGTGCCGCGTCAGTCGTCGATTTACCCGGCACAGGTGGCGATCTTGCTTATGCCGGTTTATCTCGTCCGAACAATATCGCTTATCCAGTCTACTTAAAAATAATTTAATGGTGAAAAAATGCAATATATTTACAATGAGCTAGGCATATTAATGCCCTCTGTATTTCCAGCAACCTCCGGCGTTGGCATACAAATTCCAGCTAACGGAGTTGAGCTAGAAGAACTACCTGTTAAAGAAGGTTATGTATGGCTTCATAATAATGGAGAAATAATTCAAGTAAAAGATAATCGAGGAATGTATTATCTAAAAGAAACAGGGGAGGCTGTCGAGTACAAAGAACTTGGCGATATTCCAAACACCCTAACCAAAAAAGCCCCTGCTAGCCCTTATGATAAATGGGATGGTAAGAAATGGGTCAAAGATGAAGAAGCAGAAAAGCAAGCTCAGCGAGCCGCCATTATTCCGATAACAAAACGTCAAGCCATGTTACAGTTAGATGAAATTGGGCTATATGATAAATTAATCGAGTTTATCAACCAGTCAGAAAACAAAAAGCTAAAAATAGAGTTTGAGTACTCTAGTAGTTTTGAGCGAGATTCCCCCGTCATTATCGGTATGGCTCAACAATTTAGTTTAACTGATGAACAGGTTGATAATCTATTTACAGAGGCAACTAAATTATGAGCAGCTTCACTACATCTGCAATCGTCAAGATAAAGGGGAGTTATAACTTCGAGCTAGTACAAGACTTCGAGTATTACATAACCGATAAAAATGGAGAAAAGATAGTAGTACCCAAAGGCTTTATTACAGACTTTGCAAGCGTTCCTCGTATCTTCTGGAACGTAATACCTCCTATTGGACGATATAGCAAAGCGGCAATAGTGCATGACTACATGTATGACTTTGCGATAAAGACAAAGAAAGAAGCAGATCAAATATTTTACGAGGCTATGGAAGTGTTAGGCGTTCCGAAATGGAAGCGCCTAATCATGTATTGGGGTGTTATATTATTTGGGAGAGGGAGTTATTAAGTGACAGGAAGTTATTACAAGCTACTTTTGGTTCTCTCTCTAAGCTATGCTCATCAATAAAAGAATTCCGTTGATTATATAAATAATTAACCAGCATTTGGAACAACTACTCCGTATTGGTTTCCTTTTTTATCTAATAAAACATACAGTCCTTTTTTTAATTGACCTGCTGAAGCGTTTCTACTTAGCCTCACTACAAGATGTCCTCCCAATGATACTAAGTCGGGATTTGTAGAATTAAGGTATGGTAACCATGGACGGAGCCCATTCTGTTTTGCTGTATGATTTTGAGAAACTTGGCTATTTGAAACTTGTATAGCCTTTTGATTGGTTGCTATAATCGTGCCTGATTCAGTAATAGTGCTAGATGTACTAGATGTACTAGATGAACGAGAGGTAGTTGATGGGGATGGCATATTTAACTCCTTTTAAATTATATTATGAGTCTTTATTATAGTAGATAGTTGATATTTCTTAAAGTCATAAAAAACTAGCCCTGTAGGTTAGGGCTAGTTTAGATTTACTTGAATTAATTTAATGATCTTGAACTGGTATAACCACTTATAATATGATCGTGTAGCTTTGTGCCGAAATCAGATTACAACATTCTGCTAACTTCCAGTAGGTTATATTCTTTGTAATATTTATAAATCCATTCCATGCTATTAATTAAGCATGATAGATTGGTTTTATTTACGGCTACCTGTCTGCTAGTTGCTATTTCTTTAGGAATATACTCACCCTCTAACGCTACCTTATGAACATACTCTATTGCTTGAGGTAATTGATCTTGTGGTAAATCTTCGATACTGGCTACATTAAAGCGCTGATGAATGATAGAGTAAGCCTCAGAATAGGTAATAGCCTTTTTGCTTACTAGTAGATTAACCGCATCTCTTAATGGTGTTCTTTGATCTACTGTGGTTTTAGTTTTCTTTTTAACTTCTCCAGTAGTCCAGTATTCAAATAGGACATCAAAACATTCTGTTCTAATTTTTCTCTTAGCTCTGGTTTAACTCGATTGGTATCAATTCCAAGAAGCCAACCATTGAGCATAGATAAAAGTAAACAAGTAATTTCTCTGTTTTTACCGTCTTGAGCAACTGTGGTCATGATGACCATAGTTGAATTAATTATATGATTTCTTTTAATTCTTTTTAGTTGTGCACCCCAATCTAAACCTATGTTCTCTACAATAGATTTCATTTCTACATATGGTTTATTGTGCTGATTTAAAATTGAAACTTGTTGCCCATGAAATGGAACTTTTTTAATTTGATTAGACATATTAGTGTCTCCGCTTGATTTAAAGGAGTCACCTACATTGTCGCCAAACAATGGGTGGTGACGCTACACAGGTTGGCGAACTGGCTCAAACGGATACCAGCACATCTTAAGATGTCCCGTGCAACGCCACCATAAAATAGACACAAAAAAAGCACGCATGTCTTTATGGTGCTGTTGCACCGTTTGAAAAATTCAGGTCGCCAAACCTGACCACATGATTTAATGTAGTGCTCATATGTTTACCTATTGAGTTTGGGATGTCAAGGGATGATAATGTTATTTTTAAAGCGCATACTATTAAGGGGAGTGAGTATGGGGTTGGATCATAAGTTTTTATTGCTAGATAAGAGGATTTATCCGCTTAAAAAGCACATGAATTATGATGATATTACATGTAGATCCTCCTTACCTGATGATTTAGTATTCTATATGAAAGATACTTTATCATGGATTCCAGCTAGCAAGGAAGGGGGGATAAACGGGTTAAATTATTACAACTCGACATTTATTAATCAGCGTTCAGCCCCTGTTTTAAAAACTATTATCGATTCTTGGCTTGCTCTTTTTTCATCTGCGCCAAGCGATGAGTTTGAACTTATTAGTAGCTTTTCTTGGAATGAAAGAAACAAGATTGGTGAAAGTTCATATAAGTTAATCTATTCGAAAGGCAAAATTTTACCAGCTCTTAAAGCTATTAGTAATATGGCAGAAGTTGTCTCTCAAGATGATGATTTTTACATTATATATCTTGGTATCTAGATTAACTAAATAAGCCCTGCATGAGCAAGGCTTGGTATTTTTTTAATTCGATTATTTATTCTTCTTCCTAAACTCCCAAGGCGCTACAGGTTTTTTATCAGCCCATAAGCCCACCTTGTTATTCCTTGCCTGTTCTTCTGCTTGCTTATACTGCTCATTCTTCTTAGCAAAAGGGTAGTACCAAGCCATTCCTTGATTAATCATTTCAAGGTTAATGTCTTTTCTAGCTAAACAGTTTTCTTTTTCTTTAGAGTAGGCGCATAGAGGTTTGTATATAGTGCCTAATGTGCGTTTATATCTATCTAATCCATGATTCTCGATTATCACGGATGTATTAAAGATCATATCAGATAGAGCCTTTTTCGATTTACCGCCAAAAGCTTGTTTACTCTCAGGTGCGTCTATCTGATAAAGTCTAACCTTTATCTGCTTTTTATCACTAGTTAAGCACTTAATTGTATCGCCATTCGTAATGCCTACCACTTTGCAATAAATATCCTCTGCAAAAGACAGATTACAAGAGAGCAGGGTAATAATTAATATTAGTTTTTTCATAAGTTTAGCTAGTTTAACATTGATTGCTATCAATAAATTAAATTGATTACTTAATAATTCTTAATAGTAATACTAAAGTCGTATATTTAAAAACGATTATACAATTGGTGTGCCGTCTATCTTTGCAGAATTTAATAATTTTGATAATGATAAAAAATCATGATATGCGCTATTTATTTCGCTATACAAGCATAAGACTATAGTGGTATAAAATTGATAACGTAAGTATACAGATACCTACGTCTTTGCTATTGTTCGATAAGGATAACATCATGGATATAAATAATATTTGTAGTAATCCATCAATGAGTGATTTAATGAAAAGAAGTTTTTTTGCCATTAAGTCCGTGAATAAAGCGATTGAACAAAATTTAATGAAAGAGGATTTAGATTCAGAGGTCTGTGATAATAATATAAAAGGAGGGTTATTAGTAGCAGTTAACCTAATTATGGAGAATCTAGAAAAAGAATGTAATTCCTGTAAAATAAACCAATAATTAAAGGCGATGCCGTAGCCGATTATCCATAATGCCGCCAAGCTAATCATGAAGATCAACCACGACACCACACGAATTAAGTATATTATACTAAAGTCTTATAACAAACTAAAGCATTCATATAATTAATGACTTGTGACTTAATTCATGTTTTATACTAACTAAACACCTTAAAATCAAAGTCGATACTATCAGCCCATTCTTGCGTCATTATTAGTTAGTAATTCGCCCCGCGAAAACGTCCCACATAAAACCTGTAACCGTTGATAAATAGCTATTAAATATTTAATATTTTTAGATGGCGTGGGATTTTATAATCTATAAAATGCTATGTCTAGCAATAGTTATAGCTAAACGTAATACTTGTCTTGTAATCAGTAGGTCCCGAGTTCGACTCTTGGTGCTGGCACCAAATATAAAGCCTAGTTAATTGATTTAACTAGGCTTTTTTGTTAGTCTATTTATTTGTAACCCCTATTTTAACCCCTATTATATGTTGCACTCTATTTTAATTATTAAAATTCCATTTTTTTATTTCGCGGTTATAAAAAAATAGTTAGAGGGGCGGTTAATAACTAATAAGGGATAAGATTTTACCTTACCCACCCCCATTAGCAGTTAATACAATATTTTTTCTTTTATTTTCTCTGTTCCTTTTTTGGTTGACCAGAACACGCTATTGTTTGATCTTGAGTGAAAACACGCGCATAGCCTTTAACATATAAATATCCAAAAATATTCTCAAAATTCATCTTATAATTTAATTTCGAGAATGATTTTTGAGAACTCTAAGTGGTTGATTTTAGATAGCTGATTTTACCAAGCAAGTTATTCTCAAAAACAATCGTTTATGATAGTTTTATCAATGGTTCCTCACATTACTAATGACCATAGAGTCATCTTCAAATAATACATGCTTATTTCGCCATCTATTAATTAGTATTGGATTTTGACATAAATTATAAATAGCACGTATTAACTCATATTCATTCATGTCCTTTTCACACATATTCATAGACTCAAATCTAATACTATAAAAATATTCAGCAGATGCATTAAGCACATGAGATATCGACAAGTTGTCCACTTCTTCATAAGTTTGAAGGCATACTTTTATTGAGTTAGAACAATATTTAGCACAAGTCATAGGTCTTACTGAATAAATCAAACAAGTATTCTTATCTGATAAAAATGGACATTTGATATTACTGATGAGCTGTTGATCTAATGTAATATGCTCCACTTCCTTATATGCTCTTTCAATGTTAGCTATAACTTTATTTCTACTTTCGTTATCTAGCTTATTCATCAAATAATAATAGATAGACACTAGCTCATAAGCAAAGACACTTACTCGTATATTGCAACAGTAAGAGCAGCCAGACTTACAGCAAATTGACTTATCATTAGAAACAGCCTCAGATATTTTAAGTAACACTCCTTTACTTAATGAATTAATCATTCTTATATCTTTTCTTGCTTTTGCAAGATCAACACTAAAAGCACCGATTTCTCTCACAATTATTTGCTTTTGAATATCATTCATTTTGTCCATTTTAAAATCCTTTAATTCACAAAATAATAGTTTTACCTACTTATAAAAGTTATTTAATCACACCCGCATCGAGTGTGATGTTGAGGCTGTTGAGGATGGGTTTTAGGCGTTTTAGGGTTTCTTTAAGGGGCGGTGCATGGTTGGGTCTACCGTCTTTTGGGTCTTGGTTGAGGGCGATGACTTGGATACCGATAAAGGGGTTCTCGCCTTGGGTTTGGCCGGTAAATACATAATCGTAAGGTTCACCCGTGGTTACGCCTTGTTTGCGGATGGAGTGTTGACCTCGGAGGGTGATTTTTTCACCGGTGCCGAGGGTAAAGGTTTCGTTGATGTTTTGATGGTCGTATTCTTTACTGGAAAGGTCGTAGTTGATAATGGGTTCTCTTAGCCCATAATTCGCCACAGATTTCCTACCTACAGCCGCTCGATAAGTACCTGTGTAAATGGAATAGATGACATTAGGCTGGTCTTTAAAATAGAAGCTGTTTTTAATTTCGTAGTCTTCTTTACCCGTATCGGCAATACTGCCATAGGGATAACAAAAGGCTGGTGCTTTGGGTGTCTCGCCCAGTTGACGCGGGCTAAAGCGCTGTAAAGTGCTGTTTACTTTTTCCAAAGTCACTGGGGCGGTTAAGGTGTCTTTGCCATCGTCACTGCGGTTAACAAAGTAGAATAAATAAACGCGGTTTTGTCGCCAAGCAAAAGCCCATTGAGAATCAAAAGATGCTGTGTAAGCATCAGGTATACTGAGTTGGTGTACAGGAACAGGTAAATCCAATTCGGCTCTTTGTTGTTTGAGTTTTACCAGCATTTCTTCTGCATCTTTTATTCCCTGATCAGTAATCAGTTTGAGCTCATGAATTTTTTCTCCTTTAGCTAGGCGGGCTTTTTGTTCTTTTTGCCCCTCTATCTTATCCGTTAAAATGCTTTCCCATATAGCGATTCTCTTATCAACTTCCCCTTTCTGATAGTCCCCCGGCTGAAAGCGTTTCCATTGATCGGTGAAGTATTTTTTTTCCGTTTCAGGGCTGACCATTAGTAGTAGGTTATGGTTGTATTCCCAATGATCAAAGTCAGTGGTTAGCCCATCGGAAATATGTGACGTAAACATCATCGGGATAAAGGCATGGCCTACACCCCAGTTTAACCCAGCGGGCACATCAAAGGTTAGGCGGCCTAAACACTCTTGCATGATGGGGCGGTTGGGGTTGGTCTGCTGGCTGTAGTAATAGCCGCCCCCTGCCAATGCGGCAAGGAGCAATAACGGGGTGGCAATAAGCCATTGTTTATTTTTAGATTGGCGGTGTTGTTGCTCTTTTGCCATTGTTTATTTTCCTGTAGTCCTATTTTTCTTGTATGCGCCTATTGTTTAGGGGCATCGAGTGTGATGTTTAGGCTGTTGAGGATAGTTTTTAGGCGCTTTAGGGTTTCTTTAAGGGGCGGTGCATGGTTGGGTCTGCCGTCTTTGGGGTCTTGGTTGAGGGCGATGACTTGGATACCGATAAAGGGGTTTTCGCCTTGAGTTTGGCCAGTGAATACGTAGTCGTAAGGTTCACCCGTGGTTACGCCTTGTTTGCGGATGGAGTATTGACCGCGGAGGGTGATTTTTTCGCCGGTGCCGAGAGTAAAGGTTTCGTTAATGTTTTGATGGTCGTATTCTTTACTGGAAAGGTCGTAGTTGATAATGGGTTCTCTTA
This sequence comes from Eudonia mercurella, assembly GCA_963082485.1. Lineage (NCBI taxonomy): Eukaryota > Metazoa > Arthropoda > Insecta > Lepidoptera > Crambidae > Eudonia > Eudonia mercurella. The sequence continues at coordinate 26,213 of CAUJAO010000049.1, forward strand.
GCCCATAATTCGCCACAGATTTTCTTACAAAAGCTGCTCGATATGTGCCTGTGTAAATGGAATAGATGACATTAGGCTGGTCTTTAAAATAGAAGCTGTTTTTTATTTCATAGCCTTCTTTACCCGTATCGGCAATGCTACCATAAGGAAAGCAAAACGCTGGTGCTTTGGGTATCTCGCCCAGTTGACGCGGGCTAAAGCGTTGTAAAGTGCTGTTTACTTTGTCCAAAGTCACTGGAGCAGTTCGGGTATCTTTGCCATCGTCGCTACGGCTGGCAAAGTAAAATAAATAGAGTCGGTTTTGTCGCCAGATATATGTCCATTGATTATCAATAGACACGGTATAAGCATCAGGTATACTGAGTTGATGTACAGGAACGGATAAGTCTAGATCAGCTCTTTCTTGCTTGGCTTTTTCAAGCATGGCTTTTCTATGTTCTAGGTCTTTTTCTGTAATAATCCAACCTTCTTGCATTTTTTCACCATTAGGTTGTTTGAAGTTCTGAGTTTTCTGTATTTCGTGTTCTTTAGTTTGTCGTGTTAGCATCCGTTCCATTTGGGCTATTTTATCGTCAGCTTCTCTTTTATAGTGATCCCCCGGCTGAAAGCGTTTCCATTGGTCGGTAAAGTATTTTTTTTCGGTTTCAGGGGTTACCATGGTAAGTATATTATGGTTATATTCCCAATGATCAAAATCTGTGGTGTGTCCATCAGAAATATGTGACGTAAACATCATAAAAAAAGTAGGTTTTCTTAATACGCCCCAATGCATTCCCGCTGGCACATCAAAGGTTAGGCGGCCTAAACATTCTTGCATGACGGGGCGGTTAGGGTTGGTTTGTTGGCTGTAGTAATAACCGCCCCCCGCCAATGCAGCAATAAGTAATAACGGGGTGGCGATCAGTAGTTTTTTATTCATGGGGTGATTCCTGTCCGTTAGCTGATGATGTAGTGGTGGAAGCCAGAGGTGTTATTTTCACCTTGCGCCCATCGGATGGGTAACGCCACAATGAATCCTCTGATATCTTTTGGAACACCGTAGCGCATGTAGGTATTGACCGACCAAAACTCTTCCTGAAAAGGTAACGAAGCTTTTAGTTTACCACCGCGCCAATGTTCATCGGGGTGGTTATACGACCACGTCGGCCAAATAGAACAGCCGAGTGGGTAGTAGTTATCTTGTGGGATGGGGTATGGCCCTTTGTATTTTTGGGGTGGATCTTGTACAGGGCTGATATTTTGCGGAATAAAGTTAAACTTTTCATTGTATGCATTGGCATTATCTTTAGCCACCCCTTGAATTGCTTGCCATGTTTTGGGTGCGGCCGGTTGATTGAGTATTTGTTCTAGTTCTGCCCCTGTGAACGCGGGTTTAACTTGAACACCTTCGGCATCCACCGCAAAGAGTTTTGACCAAAGCCCTTTTCTGAACTCATGCACCAGTTTGCTGACTTTGTATTGATCGCCATTGCCGAATATTTCAATTTGAACATCGCTTTTGCCTTTGACGATAGCGCCGATTTCGGAGTCTCTATCCCCCTCCATACTGCGGTCATTGGCATTGGCTGAGCCGACGATGGCGACACGGTCGTCAGCAATAAGCATTTTGCTGTGGACGTAGATTTGTTCGGTCATGCCGCGGTTACTGAATTTATCCCACGTGCGTAGGTTTAACAGGGTGAGGTAATCTTGCCAGTTTTTACGGCCAGCGGGTTGGGGTTTTGTAAACAGCGGTGCGCCGTCTTCTTGACGTTGTTCGGCGCGTTGTTTGGCTTGTTGGTAGCTTAGGCCGTCTTTCATGAGGTAGTGAATGCAGATGGCCCGTTGAATGCGTTTAAGCAGGCTATTCTCGCCGTTAACGATGGTTTGCATGGCAAGGTGCACGGTGTGCATGACGGTGGCGTCGCCCAGTTTGCCTTCGGGGTGAACGGGCATGACAAGGTAGACATGAAAATCCGCCTCTTCGCGGACGGCGAGTTCAATGCGATCGGCAATGGCTTCGGCAATGAGGTTGCGTTCTTTGGGGTCGTTTTCGCCCACGTCTTTACCCGCAAAAAGCTCTTGAAGGAGGCGTTTTTGGATTCTGGCCATCCATTCGCGGTAAAAATCGCCCATGATTTTGTAAAAATGGCTAGGGCGTTTTTGGGCTAGCTCTTTAAGGGCTTGCCAGTCGATGACGGTAATATCCACTTCGGTGAGGGCTTCTTTGAATTTGTATTTTTCAAAGTCAGGGTTGGCTTCAACCATTTCGGCCACGCTCATGGGGCCTGAGGTGACTTTTTCACCCGCTTCATTTTTGGCACGGTAGCCTTGGTCAACACCGTAGGCACTTTGGAAGAATTGGGTTTCGATATGGAGGAAGTATTGCGCACCTTTGATGCATTGTATCCATGCTTTTTGGCTGTCTTGTTGCAGGAGGTTTTCTTTTATTTCATGGATAAGTTGTTCGGCGCTGTATTGGCTTAAATTGAGTGCTTGCGGTTGGTCTGCGTCGCCCTCTGATTGGGTGTCGTTAAGCATAACTTTGCTAAATATTTGGTCAATTTTTTGTTGGGTGTCTTTTTCTCGTTTGAGCATGGCAATGGGAGCGCTGCGGATGATTTGTACGAGCGCTTCTTCGCCGTCACCTTGGGCTTTTATGTCGGCCGCTTTAGGCAGGGTTTGGGGGTCGATATAGGTGGGTTTGTATTGGGCGTTGAGCAGTTCTTTACCCAGTTCTTTTACTTGTTTTTTAAATTCAGCGGTTAATTCAAGTTTATTAAATGAATCTTGTTTAATAGAATTGCTGACCCAAATCATCAGGGCTAAAAATGTATGGTTATCTTTGAGTGGCTTACTGTCATCGGCTGCTAGCATTTGACTGGCATTCCAACGATCAACAAAATTACGAGATAAGTCATAAACTGAGGGGCCGCTTATTTTGACTGTTATATCATGCCAAGGCATTCGTGGCTGAGAGGCATCATTTAAGGTAATTCCACCTATGGGCATTAGGGGTTGTAAGGTTGGCTCTAAATAGCAATAGGGTTCAGTCAGTTTGGTAGCACGGTCTTGGAATAGCGAAAAAGCACCCCATAAAGCAGAGAAAACCATGTTATTCATATCAGCGCCTAGGCTGTTATTGGATGGAGCGTCATTGGTAAAGTTGAGTCCCATGAGTTCTGATAGCATTTTGCCTGGTGGGGTGTCTTTAAGCAGTGTTAGTTTTGTTTACAGTAATAGCCTACTTCAAAGCTTCCAATCAAATACCCCTACGGTTTAACCGCGAAAAACGCCAAGTATACGCCGTAGCAGGCAAAGAACAGATGATAGCAGACTGGGAAGCCATCAGCGTACAGGTCGAAACCGCCCTCATGGTCAGTCCCCAAATGGCCATACAACAATGCACCCTCATCTTCCAAATTCCCGACTACGTCACAGGCCGTCAAGCTACCCTCAACATGGGCTATGCAAGCGAAGCCCTCGCCATTGCCGACTGGGAAGCGATACGTGTTTTTATGGAAGAAGGCCTATCAGCCCTCAAACAACAAAGCCAAACCCCCGACACCTTACAACCCGAAGCCCTCAAAAACCTGCTCGACAACCCACAACCGACCGCAGCATATTACGAACAATTGATGAACCAATACACCTACGGCAGTCTAGAATACTTCTACGCCACCAAAAACTACAACAAATACAGCCCCAGCAAACTCAACTACTACTTCTGGCTATTCTGCCATAGCATGACCGCATGGACATTACCATGCCATCTTGCCAAATGGCTTAACGACAAAAACCACATCCGCCGCCCTAAAGCACTGATCGACTGGTCAAAACCCATCCCCCAAACACAATGGGCTAAACCCAGCCAAACACTACTGACCCAAAACCAACGACTCCAAGCCAGCTACCACAATGGTATTAACAACTTCAAAGACTACTTTTACCCACAGCGATAATGACTACCTAACAGAAAGCCAGTAAGGCATACTGCACCTCAATCATTAATGGATAAGAAAGATGAAAAAAATTATTTTAGTGTGTTTATTCTTTACTTTATTAGGGTGTGACCAAAAACCAAAAGAATACTCTCTTGATGAAGTGATTACAGAACAAGAAGTCTTCGGTGTTAGCCCTTATACCTCATTGAGTAGCTTAAAAAAAGCAGTAACACTAAAAGAAAAGAAGCCTAATATTTACTCATCCAACACCGCACCTAAGCCTTACAAGTTATTCACCCATTATAATTATAATTTCTATGATGGAAATCTATGTAGGGTAAGTGCTATAAAATTGTATAAAACCAATGAAAGAAGTGAAGCAGAAGCTTTTTATAAACAACTAAAATCAAGGCTAGAGAAAGATCATCGGCTATTCAGTACTCAAAAAACCGATAAAGGAGAACATACAGTCTGGATGAGCCCCATTGAAAAAGTAGGGATACATATTTTCATACATGATTTTGATGACAACATTATTCAAGTCTCAGTAATGGTAATCTATGTTATGCTAAAACCAGAAAACTCAGGAATAGACTGCCCTAATTAGCCTGAACTGATTTAAAAACATCGAATGCTTACAAATTCAGTGAAATTATTAAAACAGATGAGCATAAG